>BSBM01000072.1:6742500-6775000 GCA_027924585.1 Larix kaempferi | reverse complement strand
CAGAGTTATGATTAATTGAAATAAAAGGGCGTGACTATACAACAAGTAATAAGAGTTAATTAATTATAAAACAGATTTATAACAGAGATACAAGTTAGAATGATGAATAAATTAACAGAGATTTGAAAGGGCGTGAAGCCAACAAATCTGGGATATGTCCATTGAATTTTTAATTAGTCAAATAATTAATGTAAAAGACGTGATCATCCAGATTGAAGAAGACATGAATGAATCCAAAAGAGATTTTAATTAATTAAATTAACTTATTAATTAAAAATATGGAAATAGATAATAAGCAGAAAGACAGAGATTTGAAGAGGCGCTAGATTGAAAGAGCATGAGTTTATTTTTGAAGGGTGCGATGGTTAAATAATAAAAGAAGAATATATAAACAAGAGAATGAAATAGAAATAAAGTGTCTCGGCAGTTTTGATCCAACAGTAGAGCAAGAATTCAGAGACCAGCAAGATGAAGAAGTTGTGATAGTATCAAAAGAAAGAGATCTGGAAGATTGGCCAGATCAAGAATAGGGTGGCAGGGTGGTGCTAGGGTAGGAAGGAAGTCTGCTGGGGGTTGTAGCCTCCAGCCCGTAGAAGCTGGAGAACAGGGTGTCGTTGCATCCTTTCCTGTAGCAGCAGGTAGAAGATCTGTGGTGTTGTAGCATCCCCGTCTGTAGTAGCAGGAAAAACCTGGTGTGTAGTTGCATCCCTTCTGTAGAAGCAGATAAACAATTTTGTAAAATTCATCTTACTAATGAGTATGAGTTTGTGGTTTTCTCTTTGAGGTTTGCATGATAAAATATTGTGGCATAACTTCTTTGATTATTTGTGTGTCTTGTACTAATTGTTTTAATAAAAGGAAAAAGAAGGCAATACTGATTCACCCCCCCCCCTTCTCAGTATTGCTGGATATTCCAACAATTGGTATCAGAGCATGATCCTTCATTACAACTTAACCACTGGAAGGAAGATCCTCATTAAAAGACCACAATGGATCAACAGGAAGGACTAGCTACCAACAAACCTCCACTGTTGATAGGAATTAACAGATGCATACTGGAGTGCAAGAATTAAGTGTCACCTAATGTCCCTTGGATGGAAGGTTTGGAGAGTAGTTGAAAAGAAGTATAACATAGCAGAAAACCTACCTACAGACCAAGAAGAACTTGACCAATATGAGGCCAATGCAAAAGCCTTGAATTCAATCTTGAATGGTTTAACAAACTCGGTGTTTGTGAAAGTCATGTAATGCAAGACAGCCAAGGAGGCTTGGGATAAATTAAAAATTGTCTATGAAGGAGCATCTAAAGTCAAACAATCAAAACTTCATACATACAAAGGACAGTTTGAAAGCATGAAAATGAAAGAGGAAGACAATATTCTAAGAGTAGATGAAATTGTCAATGCTATTCGAGGCCTTGGAGGAGAATTAGAGGAGAAAGAAGTAGTGGACAAAGTACTAAGAACCCTGCAATTGAAGTATGACTCAAAAGTATCTGCTCTAGAAGAACGAGATGATCTTAAAGACATGATAGTGGATGAACTACATGGGATCTGCACTGCCTACGAAATGAGAAAAGGACAAGATGGACAATCAAAGAAAGAAGTAGCATTTAAAGCGTCATCCAAGAACCAATCAGAAAACTCAGATGATGAAGAAGCCCTTTTCATCAAAAAGCTTGAGAGAGGTACTGGCAAGTACAAGGGAAAGCTACCTCTAAAATGTTTTAACTGTGGAAGAGTTGGACACTTTGCTTCAAAATGTCCTTATCCTAAGCAAAATGGAAATGATGAGAAAGAAACCTCAAAAAAGTTCAAAAAGATGTTAGGAGATGTCTATTTTAGTGCTATATCCTTGTTAGCAGATGTCTACTAAATGTGTAGGTTACATTGTCCTTGATCTTGGAAAATGTGAAAGGTTTACTAAGTCCATTACAACCTAGAATTTGCATTGGTGAGAAATTCAATAAGAACGTGTCTAAGTATGAGAGTGCACATAATTGGTCGCTACTCTGGAAGAGTTATTTATGTAGGATCAATTGGCGTCGATTGCACATCACACTAACCAAACCTATGCATTTCAGACTAGAAACATGTGTTTTGTAATAGTTTCTCTCTGTTACTTACAAGAAAAAAACTTTTAAAATAACTATTTAAGTTTTTTTATAAGTAAGACAATATTATATTAAACTTTGACAAAAGAGTTACAATATCCTGAGAAGAACACCAGATTCCATCCCATCACCCATCCCATACCTATTATACCTTCCTTTACAATCCCCTTATAGCAGGCAATGCTCCCAAAACTACCCCTCCCCCTGAGGGGAAAACAAGGTTTTCCAAAAGCCACACGGATCTAGACTAAACAATAATTACATTTCACTCTGCAAAGTATAACTAGCGACCCCATAACCGAAAGAATTAACATACCATTGGAAATAACACAGAGTAAGAAGACCCTCAGTCCATTATATCTTATCACCTATTACAAAACCTCGACCATATAGGAGAAATAACATGAAGAACATGAAAAACTAAACCAACCTGGTTGCTATCCACGGGATTGCACCTATTCGGAATTCCCAGAGGGGGAAACATCCTCATCGCATTAATTACCTTCGCTCGAGCCACCACAAACAGTTTGCGGCCCCGTTCCATGATCATTGATGACCCCCATCCTCAGGAGAAGTGAGATACCCAATTCCTTCATAATGATGTCCACTTTCATCTGCAATAACCTAGTATCTGCATGCATTTACTTCCAGAATTGGAATAGAACATCATCTCCCCGTGCTTTTTCCTTGCGTTCGATTAGCACACTCCCCAACAAGCCTTTCATAACCCAGTATAAAGGCATCATATTCTCATATTGTGACTACCTATCCTTGGATGAACCAGGGTCCTGAATCTATGACTCAAACGCTAAGACCTCTTCCTGAGGATTTGCACTCTCTAGCTCGCTTCACAGGTCACCCTCGACTGACTCAATTTTCGACTGCATAGACTGGGTATGGATGCCTGATACATCCATGCAACCTAAATGGCCCATAACTACTCTATATTAGCTCTTTTCTTGTCCCTCCTAGCCTTTTTTGTGTCCTCCCTTCTTGCTTCCATAATATGCCTCACACTCTCAACCCGAATGCCAAAATGGAGGAGGGTGTATGGAACTACAGGTCCACCACCTTTCCACTCACCAGCCCAAGCACCTCGATGACTCAAAAAACCAACATGGATGGAATTACCAACTTCCAAGAAGAGGCATATATACCCTCCTGTCATTATGGATCCATTCTCTTCCCATGGATCCGTAACTTCCTCCTAGATTACCACAAATGCTTCCATAATTGCTGACTGATCACACATCCTTGCACTATTATTTTCCATCTTGTCTCTTGAACCCTTCTTCATCTTCGTACCACTCTGGCAAGGAAATACTTTTTTTCTTTTGAGCTTCCTTCCATGAGCATCTATGCCACCCATCATAATAAAAAGAAATTCATTCCACACGTGTCGGCCTACGCCAGTCATGTGCCCCTTCGTTCCCCACTAGCCTTCCTTTGATTCCACCCACATTCGGGGAAAAGGAACTATTTAAGTTACTTTATAGTGGCTCACTTTATAAAATAAGTGAGATAAACTTTACAATAAAGTTGTGTTAACTTAAAGTTATATGAATCTTTTGTAAAAAAATAATTTAAAATAAAATAAAGACTTGAACTCAAGTCCTCTTACTTAAAAAATAACTTTCAACCAATCATTATAATGTAAACATATAGTAAATATTATTAACTAGGAATTGGTTTTTATTGTTTTCCTTGAAGTGCATGCTTATCTCCCCAAGCCCTTATTTTTCTCTGCAAAACACTTCAAGACATTTGCACAAAAAAACAAACTTTCAGTATTGGGTTATCTGTTAGTTAGTTAGGTTATCTAGAAAATACATGTTTTCTCTATGTCTATGATTTACCAAATTTGTAGAAGACACAATAAAGAGCATATGCAAAAAATAAAATACTTTCCAGTCTAATTCTAATTTGTTGAGTTTGCACAAAAATCACGAAAAAAGACATACTGAGACTGGAAAGGAAGTAAATTAGGAATATAACCGAAAAAAACTAAAATTGAAACATCCCAATATGAAAAATATTTTAAAGATAATATATAATCTAAACAATATACCTTCAGATCTAAAAAAATGGTCATGTCTTGGGAAAACATAAACCATTTCGGGTAAAACAAAACATGTTGTCAACCAAAAGAATTGTTATGAATGTAATAAGAACTTTCTCAACCCATAAATGAAAAAAATAGAAGAATATAGAAATCCTTTAATGCATGTAGCTACACAGGTACAAGATCTTAATCAACAATTAGAGTAAGTCTTCATAAACACTCTAATATCATGGTTGACTAAAATAAGGTATGACCATGTAGTTTGAAAAACTTAATAAACCACTCATAAAAATAGATCAAAGATCAACACACTGATGGATTACGCCGTTAAAACCCTTAGAGAGGGAAATAGTCCATGACCCCAACCAACATAACCTCTTAAAGCACTATATTAATGCAAAAGGAAAATATTTTACATATGAGCTTCTCACAATCAATCATCAACAAATGACCTACATTCTCTTTAAATAGATATCATGGACTATTTAAGCATTAAGACATAGATCAATATCGTCATTAAGATAAAGGAAAATATGAATCGTCGGGTCACTTAAAGTCTAGGACATATAAATACGTGCTAATTCATACTAAATAAACACACTTTTACTAAAACCAAAATAGACCAAGTTGATCTAGATTAATTCCTAAGTGTATAAATATCCTAGCATCCCCTTAAGAAGAACTTGGTATAAGATTAAAGGTTTTACAAAGATGAGACAATAGGAGAAGGAAGGAGGCATTAGAACCTATTAGATTTTAGTCTCAAGAGGAACGTTAGAGCCTATGAAATTCACAGAGTAAATCATCTTCTTAGACTTTGGTACAACTCAAGGAAATTTTCGGTGCGAAATTTATCCCATGGGCTAAGTTTTCCATTTTTTTTCCAAAAAAATTTTGCCAATTTGCTTTTTTTGAAGCTCTGTTTCACCCAATTTTGATGGGGTAAAATTTTTTCACTCTAAGAATTGAAAAATTATTATGTAAAGTACATATAACCCTTAGAAATTCAAATATTTTTAGAAAAGTATCACCAAATGTTTTATATATGACATTTTAAGAAGTGATCAAATTCGCTAAGGTTTATACACTTTTAAATA
Organism: Larix kaempferi; assembly: GCA_027924585.1. Lineage (NCBI taxonomy): Eukaryota > Viridiplantae > Streptophyta > Pinopsida > Pinales > Pinaceae > Larix > Larix kaempferi. The sequence continues at coordinate 6,769,728 of BSBM01000072.1, read as the reverse complement.
AGTATGGATCCTTAAAATTTTCCCTGGAACAACTATGGATTTTCCCATCAATTGAATCCTTTGTTGGTCCACCACCTTAATCATAAATGAGAATTTCCTTCACTTGTAGATTTCCCACTTTTTTTCATAGTCTAGGTTAGTGTTATGTTAACTCTCAATGGAAAGTCCTTTTGATTGATCTCAACCAACATTTTTATAGGTATAAGTAGTTAGTATACAGGTATCCTTGCATTAGTCCCGCACGGAAAGGGTTGGTATGTATCCCTGATATATATAGTATAATTTTCCATCTCATGTGAGATTGCCTCCAATTTGAAGCACATCTTCTATTTTTGAATGGAATCCAATTTTGTCTCTTGCAGAGGATGGGCTAGTGCTCCTATCTCAGTGTTGAATACTTCCTTTCTATTGAAGTACAATGCTTTTAACTTTTTATGATCAAACTCACTTTCTTCATTTTTAAAATATGGACTCTTGTCTTTCAAATTAATCTCATCTTTAATTTTACCTTCATATTTCACTTAGTATAAGGATATTATTTCTTAGTCTCTTCTTTGAAATTTCCCTTCATAACATTTATTTTTTTCATGTGGAGTTCAATCTGTTTAAGAGTAAATTAAGTGGTCATGTAAACTAGAGCCTTAAGCTAGATGACCTTGATTCTCACTACATTTCATTGTTGGTCCCTTACTAACGGATAGATAAATTGAATCAGTTGAACCCACAATAAAGCTTTAAGCCTTTTCTTGTCCTTGGTTCCTCAATTATGAGATCTCAATTAAGTGTAACATGGCATTTGCATATTGCACATTATAGTCTAATAAAATTATTAATGTCTTTAGATGTGTATAGTTGGTCTAATGCGTCTAAGATATTCGAATAGTATGGAGGGATATTGCTTTTGAATATGATAAAAGTCATAAATAATGCACGTGTGTATTTTAGTGGACTCAAATTGCAGACACATTTTTATTCAGTTAAATTATGCATATTTATCTCAAGTTAAATTCAAAGTGTAGGTGAGAGGGTAGCACATGTGATGAGTTTGAATTTCACAAAATCACACCTTTTAATAACATTTTGAAATACCCCTTGTGACATGTGTCATCTCTTATCCTATATATCTGGTTAAGACATAGCTTAAGAATAAGTAAATAGATGTTATGAAATGTTTTTAGTCTTGTTACTAAATTTTCCATGTAATCTTTTGAATAAATTTTATATCTATTTGCCACAATTTTGATGACAATAACATAAAAACCAACTATTAATGAAAAATCTTATAGTATATGCATATCAAAGATTTAAGAATTGTGGTCAAGTCTCAGTATTGCAGTTGGCATTCGAGGAGTTTGTTTATTAAGGGTTTACCGTCTCGTGAAAGAGAAGTGTATGGCTAAAATTCCTTAGAGTGTTTATTTTTGGGTACACATACTTTATGGTTCGAAACCCTTCCCATCGGCTTACTGTGTGAGATCAGATTTTCAAAGATGAATGAAAATTTTGTTAGAAATAAAAATATGTGAAATATAAATAATAATAAATATAATAGTAATATTATATTTAATTTGTAAAATTTGTATGAAAAAATTAGTAATCAATAATTATTTATTAATATTTTTTTTCTAAAACTAAATCAAGATCGTTAAGAACATTTCTCATACTCTCTTACTCACATTGACGCATTACAATGGAGTATCACAACTATACGATTTTTAAATGCAAATAAACTAACAAAACCATGTACTTAAAATCACTTTCTTTTTTTCACTCCAAGTACATTTTCAATTTGGATATTTGCTTCCATTGGATTATAGTATTATCCGGACCCAAAATCCAGTTATTTTACGCCTGTCTTTGTTACTTTTCCTATCTGTGTGTTCCATGCATTGATTGAATAAGAGAAGGCCAGTCGGGCCTGGCAGGGGGAATTTACTGTGGATGGATCGGAGGATGAAACAATTCGAAGAAGAAAGGATTTTCTGGTTGGACACATGAAATTGGTACTGCTCCAATGCTGCTGGCTTGAGCTAACGCAACAGGGCCTGGACTCTTCAGTAACCTGCTGGATTTCCTCTTCAGTAACCTGCTGGATTTCCTGCTGGATTTAGTAACCTGCTGGATTTCCTTCAGCTTGATCTCCTTCAGGGTGGGGGTATGAATTTCAGTAGAAAATAAAATTCAATATGCACATCACGTCTGGACGATAATAATGCGTCTGGGCAACGCTGGTTTCTCTGTGCTCATCTCGTAGAAATGCGGCTGTCTAACATGAATTCGCGCGATCATTCCATTAGATACTTTTCACTATATCTATGTTAAAATCAACGCACCACAATAAATTGTTAGTATTTCTTAAATCAATAAAATATTTTTTAAATCAATACAACTTGTTATTTTACTTTAAATCAATACAACTTGTTATTTAAACTTATCAAATCAATGCAACTACTTCATTTCTATAGCATATAACATACTTGGCATATGTTATATGAGTGTTAAAATCAATAAACTATATCATCATGATAAAATTTTATGTTGTATGATTGCTAAAATCAACAACGAGGTGGTAATGTCCAAACATTGCCACTTGGGCTAGTTTTTTTTGCAATTAGCGAAATATCAATTTGGAAGTAAAGATTGCAATGGTGTTACAAGTGTGTAATCTCATTTAGAATTGAGATAAAAATTATTTTTTCTAAAACAATAATAAATCAATAATTTGGTTGTACCATCATTTATACTGAGATAGAAAAATAAAATGCATTGGTGTTACTCGAGAAAACAAGGCGAGAATTAATATTAATTGAGAGAAGCTATTAAATAAATTTGTTAAATTGAGAATTAACACCCCTCCTCATGATGTAAATCAAGAAGGATACTTGATTCCCCCATCCTATCATCATATATATAAAATGAAGCTCCTACAACTTGTCCATCCAAAGCTTCTTTACAAATTGATGTTTCACTTCTCCATTGAGAAAGATGATGTTAAAGTTTCCTTGTCGTTGTGTCTATATGGATATCATGAAAAAAATTTATACAATGTAGTACTCCCTAGCAACTAAGGAATCCTCTATTTCCATATGCATCCACTATAACTTCTAATAAGTCTTTTCAATGAGTTACCTCCTTTTTGGATGTCACACTATTCAACTAATTCCACATGTGCCCCTTTTTGAAAATGAGGTGTCCTTTTCATCATGATGAAATGAAAGAATATTTAGCATATTGCCTCACACTATTATTTTTGGGTCTAGTTGTTATTGATATTAATATATATTTTTGTTTAAATGTGTGTTAAGATTGATTTTATAAGTGTATCATCTAATCAGATTGATACATAATGTGACACTCAGAGTTGGATTTTAGTTTTAGATTATGAGAGCACAACTTTTTTGGTGTAGAATTTATTAGTGGATGAAGCATTTCCAATAATATATATCATTTTCGATTAAAAAATATAACAATATTGAAGCTAAAAATGTCAATATTTAATTTAGAAAAAGCTTATGGTTACTTTTGACTAATATTAATAAGATAATTCATACATACAAAGAAGTATAATTAAATCTTAAGAAGCCTTAGATAACTTTGTTTGTTAATTTGATGTTCAATAGGAAAAAAAAAGAAAAGGTGTTGAGATATTGTAACTTCAAAGAATATTATATTTGTACTTTATTATTCCGGAGATGTTTCATTCCTCCGTGAAGATCTTATTGTATATCCGGAGATGTTTATTCCTCCGTCGGAATGTGGTAACTCGGGATTATTAGACTTCCCTAGTGGGGGTTGGCCCTGTATGTGTCATGTGGGTCAAAGGGTTATTAGACCACCCTAGAGGGGTCGGCCCAGTCAGTTGTAGTGGGGTATTTAACCCATTGGTTAAATACGAGCCTACGTGTACTTGTGTAAAAGATATGTCAGAGTAGTGTATAAATAGAGGAGGTGTGTTCCTCATTTGATACACACACTCACTTGAGAGAGAGGCGCACTTGTGGAGGAGAGGTCTGCTATGGTGGAGGAGGAGATCATGTCTTTGGTTTTCATCTTTGTATATTGCTGGTCATCTATATTGAGGAAGCTTTACTGGGTTTTCTACCCCATGAGGGTTTCCCAGGATAAATCTGTGTCTCTTGTGTTTATGCTATGCTTGTTGTTTCTTCAGTGATCCTGTATATGCTATTATTGTGAAATGGAATGTAATGCTGCTATTTTTTGTCTTAGCATATTAAATCTTAACAAAAGGTATACACAAAATTGACACATGCTTTTAACAAAGTCATTGTATTATATGCCATACATTTTGTATTTCTAGTTAATATAATTATTTTTAATTATAAAAAAGAAGACAACAATCAACTCGGAAACATATACCCTGAATAAATTTGTTTCTAAAATGGATCTCGGATAGGTATATAGAATGAATATTTTTTTTGTGAACCTCCTACGATAACCATAACAATCTACGACTATTAGCATAGATAGAAGCTTCTATGCAAAGCAAAAAGGTGACTAAGGTATTATATATCAGAATACACTTATTTTAATTGTCAGGGAAAAAAAATTGTTTTGAAAGGAAACATCAATATTTTTTAATAACCAACAAATACTCGCAAACATGCAATTAGCGTAAATGCCAGACAAAATACATTCTTAAATTGGACATCGACTACCATACAATTTTTTTAAAACAAAACCAGAAACGTAACTCAACCCACAACTCAAGTGCATCAAGAGGTGGACGAGCAATGTTTAGGTTATTATTGTGCTTCTGAAATATGTAGTTCAATAAAAAATAGAAACCAAAATTCAAGATGTTGATTATGATCCAAAAAATCTAAAATAATGGCATATTTGATGCATTTCAACTTTCAAGACGGATCTTCTAAACTCTAAAATAACTGCAAAACTTGGAAAGTATAAGGAAGAAACAAGGGAGAACCTAGGAAACGATCCTGGAGTTGGTTTGGAAACAATAGGTAGATGCTGCAGGTCCTAATCATTCTCCATAGAAGGATGATATACTTGATAACGCAATTATGTTTCACACGTTGCAATCCCAATCAACCATAGTCAACCAGTTCCTCCATATCGAGATAATAATTGGCTCGATTTCATAACGACTTGTTGCACAAAAGATGAGACTAACAACCCTATCAATGCTCCTCCTGCCTTGGGCTGCTCTACAAGCCACTTTAAATCACCCACGTTAATAATTATACATGTATCAAACGCCCTTCCACCATTTGGTCCAAATATCTGAACTTCATAGCAATTTTGTACTAGTGAATTGTGCATGTAATGTGTTGTTTGATGTGAATGACGAGTAATGCACAAAAAACCAATACTATATTGAAAAATTTCCCTTTGATGTCTAAGATATATTATCAATCATTGCAATGCAATCCATAGCTTTGTTCTTACAGAGGACGAAAATAGAAATAATCAAAACTGATAGTCTACGTTAACTACTAATACCAGCAAAAATAAACTAACAGTTCCAATACCCACCACTAAAAGTTCCATAGTGGAGTGGCAACCTGAACAAAACATGCATTAGTGCATCATTTAAGAGGAATCAAAAGCCACCAACTACAGTTTGTTTTGGCCACTCACATGGCTGCCAATAAATTAATGGGAGGACTGGGTGAAGCCAAAACACAACCTGGAAACATATTTAGCATTGTTATCATGCCACACACGTGGCGGTAGATGCAACCATCATCAATGTATCTGTATGGAGCATGTGAAACCGTGCTTTTATCATTAAATGCATCATGCCAATGTATTTGTTAAATGTGTTGACTTCAAACTGTGTGCTTTTTACTAACTGACACAATTAACATTGAAGTTCATGGCCCAAGTTTTAGAACATTGTCTTACACTTTTGATAGTTCATATCAAAGTAGTCTAAACGGGTCGATTTCGCTTCTCTTTTTGACAGTATTTGTTGGTAGGATTTTGACGAAATTTGGAAAGAGTTTTTTTAATTCTCAGAAATCAATGTCAAATTTGTTTAATTCTCAAAAACCACTATTTGAATAACACAATCCATTTTTTTAAAAGAATGGTCAAATTCCAACCAACATTTCGTGCATTTAGTCTTCTTCATTTATATTGCTTATTATTGAACTACATGGCGACCCATGGATTTCCCCCTTATTGAACCTTCATTCATGTCTTACCCTACTAAGAATGGTCATAACAAATCAAAGCAAATGCTAAAAATATGTAGGAGCTTATTAGGAGGAAAGACATAATCCATCTTTTGCGCAACATCTTGATCCTATGTGCCATTCTTTTAAGCTTCAATCCAACGAAGGCCAATGTGTGGAGAACCTCAAAGTAGATTTTTTCAAACATAGCCTCACATTCTTGGTAGTTCATATTGTTTAGCTTTCCCCCTTCTTGGATCTTCCATAGCATCCATGCTATCTAAAAATGTGGAGACCAAAATGACCCTATTAAGTACCACACTATTATGATTGCCCATGCCTTGGATAAGATATTTGCCACAAAGTTATACATTCATATGGCCAAATGGGAAAAGACACAAGGGAGGGGGATTAAGGACTAAATGAGACTTTTACTTTGATTTGCATCAATGGGAACATTAAGGAAAACAAGACATGTGGCCATTAAAATCCATCATACTCTGATAGGTGTTTAGATATTATCTATAATGTCTTAACCGATTTGTGTGCGAGTCTCTCACCTACCCGAACCCCACACCCACTTTCGCTTTATAACTTTGAACCTGCAGTAGAAACCGAGTAAATCCTTCCCCGCGCATGCTGTGTATTACAAGTTGAATTGTCAAGTCCCCTCCCATCAGACCGAGCTAGGGAGAGAACATGACACTAAAACTGGGCATCTAACCCCATATCCATTAAGTAAAACTCATTGATAATAAAACACATATACATATGCATATAGTAATTAAACCCAACGGAATTAAAAGCATCTACATATCTAACATACATTCAACTTTTTCATGACAGTCATTAAATAAATACATTGCAGAATTTAACACAAGAGAGTACTTATCTTAAAACAGAGTAGTCCCAAGCAATTGGCTATGCAACTGCAACATTCCACACAACCATAGGCCAATTGTGCTCATCAATCTCTCAGCACAATTGCCACCCCCGAGATGGGCATGATTTCTACAAGGAAAAAGGGAACAACAGACTCACACACAGCCAAAATACACCAAAATCAGCTAAGCCAATCCACAGTTGGGTTTATCAGGCTGCTAAGGGAAAGGAAGGGAATGAATTGCCAAGCTAGTGAGCTCAAGCACAGAGCCATGGATACCTCTACGAGATCTATCTAGCTTGGAACCCACAATGCCTACACACCCCACTCAAGGAAGTATTCCCTTCACCAATACACAGTCCCTCATGCCATACCTTCCATTCTAGTGTTGTCCAAGGTGTGCATAAAAGAGTAGCCAGCCCTTTTCATATTTCTGAGAGGTTACTCCCCTCACTAGGTTTATCAAGCCAATTCTGTCCACTTCCACTCCAAATTTCTTTCTCATAGGTTCAAACCAAAACAGGGATGCACATAACAGCAAAATCACACGTGTTGGGCATGTAGAAAAGCGTTTTTACAGTGGAATGCCCAAAATGGGGTCTCCATTAGTTTAAGAAAAAATGTGGGCAACCAAGAAAATGAAATGGAAGATGGGGAAACAACACTGGGAGAGAAAAATCGTTTCAGAAAATGTTTATGGGCATTCAAGGGAAAAAAACGGCCTCCATAAACCCCAAAATCGTGACTCCCTTCCTCCCAGCCATTGTGCAAGACAAAAGCGAGTTCCCAGCAATGGAAAAATGTAGGAAAAAGATGGAAAACATGAGGGAGAAAGCCCCAACTAGCTCAAACTGCGTGAGAGAGCAAAGTCCATGGGTGAAAGAATGGATTTGGGCACCATTTCGTGGGTGTTTTCTTTCCCAGGAAGCAAAAATACGATTTCCTAGGTTGATGGCTTGCCCATGCACGAAATTGGCTACCATACCTCTTCATTCCCAAAGCATTAACTACCTCAACCAACTCTTGGAAGAATTAAATGATTGGGTGAACAAGTCAAAATGGGTAGTTGGGGTTCATTCATTGACGTTTGGCTTACACCATTGGCTCAAGGTTTTTGAATAATTTTCCTCCCTATTCCTTGTGAAATCATGCCCCCATCTCTTTGTTGCATTGCATAGCTAGTTATGGGTATTTCATTAACATTCGTATTTACATGATGTCTTAATTTACATTGTGCATGTCCACCACAAGAACCATATGCATCTATTTTTAATTGCCAATACATAAAACACTAAATCGATGACGGGGCCTTGGCCTTGAGCTCCTCACCAAGATTTAATAATGATATTTACATCATTTACAATTTTAATGCAATAGAGTCAAAATCGGGATATTACATCATTTACAATTTTAATGCAATAGGATCAAAATCGGGATATTATCTATAATGTCTTATGGGATTTGTGTGTGGGTCCCTCACCTACCCGAACCCCACATCCGCTTTTGCTTTATAACTTTGAACCTGCAGCAGAAACCGAGTAAATCCTTCCTTGCGCATGTTGTTTATTACAAGATGAATCACCATGATTGACCTTTTAGTTATCTCATGTAGGGTAGATCTCATGTTGTTGAGAGGGTTTTCATCCAGCGAACTCTGCACTGAGACACATACGGAAGCACAACACCTACACTCGGGTGAGCAGGAGGGCTAGCGAACGAGCAGAGCCCCACCTTAAAGGTAAAGCATAGGGGCCACACACTAGATATGAGTAAGGTTACCCAAGCTCAGATATTCCTTATACTAAAAGGAAGGAACGGGTCAGTGCCCCAAGACTTCCTACCAAAACCCCTTTAGTATTTCCAGCTAGCTCTGGTCACACCAATAAAGGTAAGGCTCACTATCTGCAGGAAGGGAAGGGTTTCTAAGCTCAGTTAAGCGCAGCTAAACCCGCCTTTCTACTGAATGGATAGGAACAATGGGAGGCACTGCTGAGATAAAAGCATCGCCAATGCCTTCTTTCTACTAATGAATGCACTTTAACTTATTAATTAATAATTGTTCAAGACTGTAGAGTTAGCAAAGTACTATGTGAGACTTCCCTGCACCCTTTGGTTGAGCGTTCGCTTTGATTTATTTAAATCAAACGGATGCTATATTTTGGTTTGGAGTTCTGAGGTTTGCTCACAGTTACTGATGGAGAGTCGAACTCCAACCCATATGGAGAACAACTAATTTTTGATGGAGCTTCCGGTTGAACTAGAAAAAGTGAGGATGGTCTAGCCAAACAATAAATCGAGGGGGTTATACTCCTGACATTATGGTTCCCGGAAACCATGGTTGATGTGTTTAAGTTTCTTGAATAAGACAGTGAAGTGATATCCCGTGTGGATTTGGGTGACCAGATTCCATGGTTTTCGAGTCCTAAATTGAAGTGCTAAAGTGCTGCATAATGATTAGGGTGCCTGGATTATGTGGTTTCAGATGCCCATTCTATTAAATGAACACCTTGACCCACATTTTATATTCCGCCATCCCATTCGAAATAACATGTGACTTGATTAGGGTTTTTCACACAGGATGAGGGTTTTCTCCCAATAGGATAATGTTCCATCCATCGAGTCACTATGCCATATTGAAACTCGTTGATTCTAGTCTAGGATCCAACCCCATGCTAGGAAACCTTACCTAGGCATCAACTTGTGGAATTCCCTCCTGTGATTCCTATGCTAGTAAACCGGAAAGCCCCACAACCACTGTAGTAATACCTGTCTTTTGCGTAACTGTAGGTCTCATTCGAATAATCAGAGAGGTAGCTAGCTGGGATGGTTGGGAATATGTCTTCTTGACCCTATCTGTCACGGGAAAACTTCGCAAGCACTCTTGGCAAGCCAAAGACTGACATGCGGCACTGCTAGGGCATCGGTTGAGGGCTTGGCCAACTCAACTTTCATTCCTACAGACTATGCCTTAACCAACCTGTGGAAATGTTTATCATTTTGCACGGAACACTTAAGCCAACAACTAGAATGTTCCTACCTTAGCATTTAGCTTTGTTGACAATTCTACGTATCCACTAGCCGAACCGGCATCACAAGTAAAACAACAATAAAGAGAGACACAAGATAATATGGTGGGTTTCCCAACTAGCAGATCCTGTTTTGCAAACTTTATATATAAGCACAGAGGTTACATCCAAGGAGTTGCACAACTAGCATAGCTCCCAAGTGCTTCCCAGCTAGCAAACACTTTCAAGAAATTACAAGTGAAGTAACTAAGACTGCTGCATAGCTGCACCTAGTCATGGTCTCTGAGCTTCCATCATGAGTTCAGATCCCCCACTGTCTTCTTGCATCCTCTGCTTCCTGCTTCCGAAGTGAGACGCCTTGCATCTTTTATATGCTTCCAACCCGAGTTCCCCGCGTGCTCCCATCATGAGCTCGTCGGCTTGCTTCCATCCTGAGTTCTACGGTGTGCTCCCATCCCGAGTTCCATGGTGTGCTTCAATCTCGAGTTCGGTGGGATGTGCTTGCAGGATCCTAACCTAACTTCGATTGTGCTTCCAATGCGAGCTGCTCCGTGCTCCCAATGCGAGCTTCTCTGTGCTTCCAACTCGAGTTGGTCTCCACTGTGCTTCCAACATGAGCTCCTCCATGCTTCCAACTTGAGCTGTTTTCTTCTGGGCTGCGAAGATGAGTTCAGTCCACATGGGTCGCTTGCCCACAAACCAAGTGGGTCAGGTGCCCAAGCATCCGCGCACTCCTTCTTTTTCCTTGGCTTGTGTCCGTTGCATTGCGCCCATCGCTTCTCGCCCATGTCCGCTCGTCTTTCCCACATGGGCACTTGAACCTTTGCACGACCAAGTGTTCCGTTCGTTGGGGCATGCTAAAACAAGGGTCATGAAAACCTCCCCCACTCAAAACTGTTGCCATCCCGGCAACGTCACTTGCCGTTGCAACTGTAATTGCAACTTCTGCCTTAGTGTATCATTCTGCTCGTACACTAGCTGCTGTTCCCTTCATTCCCACATCATCTGGGTGATCAATCCGTTTCTATGTTTCTGTCGGTCGCTTCTGCCAGTCCTCTCCAGCATTACTAAACACCATCGCAGACTTGGTTGAATGAGCCCAACTGACTCCATCCAACCCCTTTGGCTATTTTTCGAATACTCCCTTGCTCGAAGCATCCACGGCCTGAGCTACCTGTGCCAAAGGTAGTGGCCTTCTTCTAGGTATTGTCTAATCGGAAGAAATGGAGGGATGGTCTACCTCGCCATCCCTTTATTTCTGACTTAGGTACAAGAGAAGTGGCACGTGTGTCCCAACGGTTCCATTCCTTTCTTCAAACAATCTCTGTGCCTCTGAGTCATTCGGCCACACTTTTGTAGCATCTGTATTGCAAGTTAGCGCTGCGGATAAACCCACCCCGTCGTCACACTTCTGTTTGCCCATGCAGAATTTTGTGAGCTCTTCCAAACTCGTCACGGCTATCGCAACAACCTATTCCATTGTCTCAAGTCTTTGCTCTAACCGAGAGACAACTTCCTTGGAAGCAAGACATTCTTCCAAATGAACTGCCTCTTCCTTGCTCACGCACTTCTTGCAACAACCTTCGTTTGCTTGCCCGTGATCCCTTGCTGCTACACTCGGTTGGGAAGTCTCTATTGCTGCCACCTTCCTTTCACCACACAACTTCTTCACGGTTGGCATGAATATGGGTTTCTCTTTGGCAAGAAACGCAAAAATGTTAAGATGTGGAAAAGGGGCTGACTTTTCCCTTTTCATAAACTCCTGCCCAATGACTACATCAAAATTATCAATAGGCACCACTGAAAAATCACCCAAACCTGTCCATTCTCCAATCCGCAAAGAGACTTGGTGAGCTATTCCCACCACTCTTTCAACTCTGGAATTGACTACCTTGAACATGTTTTCCCCCGGTTCAATTTCCAGATTCAACCGTCTTGCCACTTCTTCGTTGACGAAACTGTGGGTCGCTCCATTGTCAATAAGTGCCAAGACTTTGCATCCATTCATCTCAATGGACACATAACTCAAGTCTGTTGAGTTCGTTGGTTCTGGCTCCTTCAAAACTGCATTCAATACTTGCAACACACCCACCGATGGTTCTGCTTGCTCAACCGCAACCAGCTTCTGCGGACGCAAAGGACAATTCTTTTCAAAATGATCCTTGGTGCAAATGTAACAAGAGATTGGTTTCCTTGGTCCCCCAGTGTTCTTGGACTTTTCTTCCTCACGCTTCTAATCATTCTTTGGCTTGTGTGTTTGTTCTTTCTTGAAGTTTCCTTGCGGTTTTCTACCACCCTCATCACTACCTCTGGCTTCTTCCCTTCTGTCGGTTCTGAAATCTTGTAGCTTCTCGGCTGCAGCAACTGCCTCGGCTAGGGTCTTGACTCCTTGTCGTCGCAGATCCGCTTGCGCCCAACCTTTGAGACCCTTCATAAAATGATACAAGCGATATTCCTCACTCATATCTTTGATTTCAAGCATAATGCTTGTGTAGGCTTTCACATAAGCCTACACCTTTGCCGTATGCTTGATTTGCATCAACTCGTTTCTAGCCACCCATCCTTGGTTTCCAGGCCCGAATTGAGCTTTGAGGTCAGCTTTCATCTGCTCCCAATTTTCTATCTTTTCCAACACCTTGCTTGCAGCAACGTCTTCTGCCCTATTCCTCCACCAAATTTTCGCAATATCAATGAGGAACATCGCAGCAGCATTGACCTTTGCCTCCTCAGAGCATCCATTCATTTGCTCTAAGTATTTTTCTACGTCCCAGCAGAAATTACCCAGCAACTTGGCATCTCGAGTTCCATCAAATGGTGTTTGTTCCTTCATTCGTATTTTCATTGTTGCCCCTGTGCCACCTCCGTTGGCCACTGCACGTTTCAACAATGCAATCGTATCATCTTGGTCCTTTATGTGAAGGTGAAGTTGTTCCACAAATTCCTCTAGCTTCTTGACTCTCCCTTCCGTGTCCTGCTAGATCGCCGCATGCAACACATCTGTAGCATCTTTGCATTCAGCCACGCCTTCATTGAAAGCCTTACGCATACGATCGACTTCATTAGCCAAGGTTGCAGACTTCTCACCATGTGCATAGAGCGCTTCACTGTATTTATCCATGTTCTTCTCAAGCGTTGCAATCCTTTGCTTCACCTTCGACTTGGGCCCCGATTCCTCATGAACGGATTCTTCCCCTTCCGAATGTGCTTTTGGTTCCACATCTCAACCATAATCGAATTCTGCTTGCTTGCCTAACTTGGTCATTTTTCCTCCCAAGTAGTAGCTAAACAAACTTTGTGTTTTTTCCTTAGCGCACTTTCAACGTGCTGCTAACTTGCTCCCAAGACGAGCTTTGCCGCACCGACTTCGAATGCGAGCTACTTGCCCAGCTCCCAACAAGAGATGGTTCGCACTGCTCCGAACGCGAGCTCCCTGTCTGGCTCCGAACATGAGACAGTTTGTTGAGGCTTCCAACACGAGCTCAAACTGCCCAGCTTCCAACATGAGACAGTCTGTCGAGGCTTCCAACACGAGCTCAAACTGCCCAGCTTCCAACATGAGACAGTCTGTCGAGGCTTCCGACACGAGCTCTGCTGAAACTTCCAACACAAGACAGTCTGCCGAGGCTTCCAACACGAGCTTGTTCGACGGACTTCGAACGCGAGCTCTCGACCTGGCTTCTGATGTGAGCTCAATTTCTGTCAAGAGTCTACTCTTGCTCGACACAACCCTTTGAAACCACTTGTTGGATGCCTGCTCACACCAACACAACACTTTCACACGAAGTGCACTTTTGAGCAAACCCTTGGTTTTCCAGCTCTGATACCACCTGTCACGGGCAGACTTCGCAAGCACTGTTGGCAAGCCAAAGACTGACGTGCGGCACTGCTAGGGCGTCGATTGAGGGCTTGGCCAAATCAACCTTCGTTCCTACAGACTACACCTTAACCAACCTGCGGAAATGTTTATCATTTTGCACGGAACACTTAAGCCAACAACCAGAATGTTCCTACCTTAGCATTTAACTTTGTTGATAATTCTACTTAGCCACTAGCCGAACCGGCATCACAAGTAAAGCAGCAACAAAAAGAGACACAAGATAATATGGTGGGTTTCCCAACTAGCAGAGCCCGTTTTGCAAACTTTATATATATAAGCACAGAGGTTACATCCAAGGAGTTGCACAACTAGCAGAGCTCCCAAATGCTGCCCAGCTAGCAAACACTTTTAAGAAATTACAAGTGAAGCAACTAAGACTGTTGCATAGCCACACCCAGTCATAGTGTCCGAGCTTCCATCGCGAGTTCAGATCTCCCACTATCTTCTTGCATCCTCCGCTTCCTGCCTCCGAAGTGAGACTCCTTGCATATTTTATATGCTTCCAACCCGAGTTCCCCATGTGCTCCCATCCCGAGTTCCATGGTGTGCTTCAATCCCAAGTTCGGCGGGATGTGCTTGCGGGCTCCCAACCCGACTTCGATTGTGCTTCCAATGCGAGCTGCTCCGTGCTGCCAACGCGAGATGCTCTGTGCTTCCAACCCGAGGTGGTCTCCACTGTGCTTCGAATGTGATCTCCTCCGTGCTTCCAACCCGAGCTATTTTCTTATGGGCTGCGAAGATGAGTTCAGTGCACATCATGGGTCGCTTGCCCACACACCAAGTGGGTCAAGGGCCCAAGCATCCACGCACTCTTTCTTTTGCCTTGGCTTGTCCGTTGCATTGCGCCCATCGCTTCTCGCCCATGTCCACTCGTCTTGCCCACATGGCACTTGAACCTTTGCGCGACCAAGTGTGCCATCCGTGGGGCATGCTAAAACGAGGATTGTGACACTATCTCTCATATTAGACACTATAGAAACACTTGAGTACCAAATTAAAGATAAATATACCAACCTAGTACCAACTACCGCCTAAATAGAGACTCCCAAAATAGCAGAAGTTGCGCTAGGGTTTTACCTTTTTCTATTCTATGCACAAGTTCTTTTATGCACATGTTCTTTTATTACAACTTCTCGCTCTTTCTCCCTTACGATAACTGGATTATTCTTCTTAATCTTTAAAGGATTTCTTAATATTGTCGGTGGCTTCAACCCCAACCCCTGAACTTTGAAGTGCAGCTACGGGGATGTATAGAGATATGTAAACTATTTTGAATTAACTATTGGTCACCTTGACAGGAATATGTGGCACCTCCTGGGCCTTAGGTATAAACCTCCTCGCCCAATGTCTCCTTACTCTCTTCTCGGCAAGTGTAAGGAAGCAAGCAATCAACACATGTCTCTGTTATATGAGCTGGTCACAGCGGGAATGAGTTTTCTTTACTTAATAATTGCATTTCACATCGTTTGTAACTCTAGCGTAGGGGGCAGCTAGGATTGCCACGATTCTGGTATGGGCTGGCAGCTTTTAGGCTAAGTGGGGCCCTATAGGAGGCCAACAGGCTGGGAAAAGAACCTGTTACCTGACTACTGGAACACGAATGAAAGAAAGAGAACCCAATATCAATCGCCGTCTCTGAGGTTAGTGTATTCTACACACTGTTTAGCTATGTTCACATTAATCAGTATGGAGCAACGAAATCGGCACTGGACACTATACAAATGCGAGCTGCTATGAAACAAGATTTTATGTCTTTTAAGGCATTAATTGCCATAGCCTCGTACAAGCCACTCCATT
Source organism: Larix kaempferi (assembly GCA_027924585.1). Classification (NCBI taxonomy): domain Eukaryota; kingdom Viridiplantae; phylum Streptophyta; class Pinopsida; order Pinales; family Pinaceae; genus Larix; species Larix kaempferi. The sequence goes on along the minus strand of BSBM01000072.1, from coordinate 6,753,987 downwards.
CATCACCACCATGAGTATATATTACTGAAAAGACAGTCATTTAACTCATTAAATGATTGACAATCAACAACAGCAGCGGAGGAAAGTCTGAAACCTTCCACCAGGTGACATCATCCCAGGGTCCTGGGAAGGAAAAATCGAGAATGACATCACAATCTCCAACCAATAATAATTCAAAAAATTCCATTTTTTAAAATTTTATTAAATAAAATATATTTTCAACTTTACAACAACTATAAACCGGATGAAAACATTTATACATTTTTCTCTTTATTTATAAAATTATATTTTAAAAACTTTTTCCATTTTTCTCATTATTTTTAATCTAATTATCATTGTAATTTCCAATTCTTAAAATACAAAGTTTATAAAATTCTCAATGTTTTAAAATTTTATAAAATCTTAATACAATTTTAGATAATTAACTTAATATACTATTTTTTATTCGACTAGGTTTCAGTATAATGTCCTTTCCACGCTTTCTTTTTATCAATGATTTATTTATGTGTTGAGATGAACTCTCTTTATATCTCATTTGTTTCTTCATATGCAAAGAAAACAAAATGATGTCCAATGTTATAATTATATTCATATATCAAATCAATATATAGTTATTTGCATACATATAAATAAACTTTAAAATAATTAAAAAATAAAAGAATTATAATTTACAAATTTTATTTTATACTAATTTTTATTTCATATTAAATATCTAAGATTTTTTATTTATTACATATAATAAAATTTTAAGATTTTTTTAATATATAAATAAAACTTATTATTCATCTTTAAAAATATAACTATATTATCAAAAATAGAATTACATTTTTCAATACCTTTAAAAGGTACATATCTATTAGTTTCAGTCTGTCAGAGACTTATGTTTTTTCATTTGAAAATTATTCTATATTTCTTAAAGAGGTAAAAATGACAATAATATTTCCAATATCAAAATCCTTAACTTTAGGACTATACTCTATTCAAATTGCTTGATTTTCATACCGTACAAATAAAAAAGATAAGTATGTTCCTTTACAAAATTCAGAACTGTGCTCTCATATTGCTTGATGATTTGATCATTCGAGAACAAGGTCAAAAGACTGCTTCTACAATAAGTACATTGATGATTGAATTTAATTCAAAATAGGATCTGAAACCCACTTCTTTGTTGAGTAAAAGTCTATTATATCATGCTGAGATGCTTTCATCTAAACAGTTTAACTTCAAAAACCAGATTAGAGCATGTCTAAAACATGGACAACATACAATAATTAAAAGTAATGTTCTTTAAAATCAATTATTCCGAAAAGGAATGTAATGTCCCTTGTTAGGAATTTTATTAAAATTGCATTTTTTTTTCACTTTTTTCCCTAGTTAGACCTTTGACTAGTTTTGATCTTTAGGTCCCAAATTTGCCCAAAATGATCCCAAATCTTCTGAGAAGGTATATGAATGATATTATAACATAAATATGTGTTTCAGGGATGCATTTGGACCTTTAAAATACTTCTGCAAATCCTCTTTCAATTCTGATCAATGTAGGTAACTTTACTAGTGATTTTCCTTTGCCTAGTATTGGCCTCTAGGTCTCAAATTGTCTCCAAATGCCATCAAATCTTCAAGGAAGGTGTATTAATGATATTAGAACTTGAATATGATTTTTATGGATGACGTATGTCCACCAAAAGACCTCTGCAAACTCTCTTAAGATTCTGAACCAATTATGCAATTTTACTAGTAATTTGGGGTTCAAATCCCCCTGGGGTAAGTACTGAAAATGGATTCCCAAATGCCTCCAAACCCACTCAAATTTATGAACAGAGGTATGTAATGTGTTAAGTATTTTATTAAAGTCTCATATGCACCATTAATGGATTATTACAACTGTTCTCACCCTCTCCCATTCAACTGCAAAAATCCCCAATTCAACCCTTGGGGAAATGGCACTAATTCACCTCCCAATACAACTAAACTGAGTAAAAATGCTTCAAATGCTCAAGTACAGTACAAGAAACTTGTATAAGACATCCATGGCAGTATATTTATCACAAATATATCATAGAATCATCCATTCATTCGAAATCATCATCAATACATTGGCTCACAACAAGGTAGTGGGGAAATGACATTGTTCTTCCATTAAAAATGAGATTTATACATTTCTAATTGGAATTTCGACCTGAAACTTTTTGGAGATGGAGAACAGAGTATTTAATTCATATTACAAAAGAAATTGGGAATTAAAAACTTCCCCAAAGAGTACAATAGCTCACCAAAAACGCCCTCCCTTAAGGATCAAGAATATGCCATCAAAACTAGAAATGGTTGAAAAAGTGAGCTGCAATAGAAGAAACCATGAGCTGCCCTGTAGCTTATACCTGAAAATAAAGACTCCATTAAAGCTCCAAATGAAAGTTCTGAATGGCCTTTCCAATTACCAACTTGGATGGGAATCTTTCACCCTCGAAATTGGCTAAGGAAAGAAACTAGTCATCCACTAGCTCTCCCTCTTCACAAATGCAATTGCAAATTCTGCAAATGATCAAAAGCTGATTTAATTATTTGCTATTGACATTTATAAAATTCTAATGTCGTCCATGGGGCGAATTCCTTCCAAGAGACTCATGCCAACTCAAGTTGGGAAGAGATTCCAAAGAATGCCACTTGTACAACAATTCCTAGTCTCCCACTTCCACCATATCACATGTGGAAGCATCTTAGCTGCCCTAAAACCCTTGAGCGCCGTCTTGGAGTCTATTTTTAGCCCTGACATGTCATATATGTCATATGTCAGCCTTCAGGTCTGATTTGTGTCATAGGTGTCATAGCATCTTCATCATTGTTGTCATAGAGCTAGGGAATCTAGCCCAAGTGTCTCACTAGCTCCAAATTGCCTCTTCCCCTTCCATGGGAGTTACTCTTCCTCTATATTTCGACCTTTGATGAGTCTTGCAATGAATAATACCTTTTGGACTCCCCCAAGTATGTTACCATTCACCTTGAATTCGAATTGGTGAGAGAATGATGCCAAGTGTAGTGGGGAAATCTAGCCATATGTGGGTCCCACTTCCTCCATGTGTCTCCATGATGAAATGCCACTTTGATTTTCACTTGTATATATTTATTTAGATCCTTTATTAAATATTTATTCCATTCTAATGTTCAAACATCATTTATTATCCCCATTATTCCAAATCCCAAAGCTTCCACCCCAAACCTAGGAAACTAGTAATTTTCCTCCTTGGCAATTATTTGACCTTGAGCATCAATTTGACAAACTCTAATGAATAGGGCAAATGTAATTAGGCCATTGTGACCCAATACCAAATTTGGGACATGACAAATCCTCCCTTCCCAATATTGCTTGTCCTCAAGCAATTGTAAACATGGGTGTTGAAGAACCTGCTTTCTGTATAATTCTTTGAAGTTGCCATTGAATTGCCCAACCTTGAGTCTTTGAGCTTTCATGAAGATTTTAGAGAGGAACCACCATGCTTGCTGCTGCACTATTCTGATAAAAATCACTTTATTAAGTGGGGAAATCCATCTCCCATACTGCTTGTTTCCCCAAAAAATTTGAAACCAATGAGATAAAAATTATTCCAGGATCCCATTGCTTGTATTGCACCCGAACAATTAAGAGTGCTCTTCAACCCATACCATCAGATAAGAGGATTCCTGGATCCCATTTTCTTGTATGCATTCTTCCAAACATCATGAGTACAAAATATATATCATCAAAGTACATAACTACATAATGAAAATTAATATCAAGGAGGTGCTTCATCAAAGAATCATGAAAGTGCTTATACCTCCAAGCAAATAGACCACCGTTTTCCAAGTGCATACAAGCTTCAAGTGACCAATCAAATCTGCTCCAATGACATAGGTGAGGATCCCATGTCTTATAAAGCTGCTCCAAAAGGATGTGATATGCATCAAAATATTTAGCCATGTATTCTTTCACCCAAGAAGTGAATGAAGAATCTCCACTAAAATCTGAACCAAATAATGAGCAGAAAAAACAAGGAGACTTCAAATGACTCAAAGAAGTCTCACCCATACATCCCTGAATGTGATCATCATAAAGATATAACAAAGTATGTGGCTTCCAACAAAAATGTTCTCCAATCATAAATCTATTAACCCAAGTGTTGGATGAAGTTCCTCCAACATCAAATGAATCAAGTGTTGAGCAAGAAAAACCATGAGTCTTCAAGTGACTCAAATGCATATCATAGGTGCATCCATGTAGATGTGCATCATCATAAAGTAACAAAGGATGCTGCTGCAAATGTGAATAAGAATGTGCTCCAACCATATCATCATAAAAAGTAAATCTAGGAGTTCCATACTCCTCTTGTGGCACCATAAAAAAGAACCTTTCCACCCATACTTCATTGAGACTAATGTTGCAAAACATGGAATTGTAGGATGTAGGAGAATGAACCAAATCACCCAAATGATCAAAAAGTACAGAAGTTTCATCATGGGAAGGATCCATATGGGTAGTATCATGCAGCTCCTTCAAAAGTGTGAACTCTTTGTCATAGTTTGGTTCCAATGTAGAGGAATCATGCTCTTCTTTAAAAATTGCATAACCTTCATCAAGAGACAATTCAAATTCCTCTTCCACCACATCAAGTGTTTGGATATCTTCAAGTTCATCTTCAAACACATCAAGAACATTCAAATTTTCACATTTATCATGATCCACCATGTCATGAGAATCCTCCAAACAATATAAAACATAGGAGGAAAAACAAGTATCTTGCAACTTTTCAAGAAGTTGCTCATTTTGAATTGTGAGCTTATGAATATCCTCATTATTCTTCAAGTATGCATCATGTAACAATTCATTAAGCTCCAACAAATGGTTCCTATATAAAAGCAAAGACATAAAATTACCTTTGATGTGGCACATTGCTTTTTGAATCTTCTCCATGTCTTCAAGGAAGGATGTTTCCTCCAATGAAGTAGCTCTCCAACAAGAATTTGACACCAATGCTTGAGTGTCATGGAGAATGCTGAGGGACTCTTGGATCTTCTTTTCATTCATCTTTAAGGAACCTTCAAGAAAATGAGGCTCTTGCAAATGAACCTCCTCATCTTCTTCATTTTTTCTTGGACCAACTTCATGAAGCTCAAGTGGTGATGGGGAAGTTGATCTTGGTTCTTCTTCAACTGCTACAAGGTTTTCATTATCATGCTTAATGAAACTTGTACTTGTAGAAACACTTTCAAAAGCGATCTCTATGTCACTAACATAGAGGTGTGAGCACCCATCAGTAGGTACTCCTTCATAGTTTAAGCATCCATCAGTAGATGCTTTTAGGTTCATGTCTAAGCTAGAAGGTGTTTCGAAATGATCATCCATATTTTCAATAGAATCTTCTTCATGCTCTTGTGATGTCTCTTCCTTTTGCTCCTTAAAGCAAGCTGATGCATTTTGCCCCTTGTTTTCCTTAGGATCAGTATGTTTGGAATCTCTTCTTGAATAAATCTCAAAAGTTCTCCTCAAGGAAGACATCATTTCATGCACACATATATGATAATCGCTCCAAGGGTTTTTACAAGAAGGGCATAAACCTTTCTTCACTAACTGCACATCTTCATTTCTGGGCCTATTTTCAAAAACATGTTCAGCATAGTACTCAAAAGACATGGCATTTTGTGTATTTTTGCTCGAAGCAATATATTCTTGATATTTTTGATATTGTTGGGGCAAGGTTTTATATTTTTCTCTCCATCTTTGGAACTCGCTCATAGAATTATCCTTGGTTGGTGTGACACACTCATATTTATCAGATCTAAAGTCATAAGAATAATCTTCATTTCTCCTAAAATTGTAAGAAGTGTTGCATGATGGCACCTCTTCCTCGTACCATTCACATTCTACTTCATATTGCTCATAAGCATCTGCATCTTCCTCATAAGAATTGTACTCATAGGATTCATCATAATAGTAAGACATGGATGCCAATTATTATTGAATGTATGTACCTAATCCACAGGTGCGAGGACCATGCTCTGATACCACTGTAATGTCCCTTGTTAGGAATTTTATTAAAATGACAATTTTTCACTTTTTTCCCTAGTTAGACCTTTGACTAGTTTTGATCTCTAGGTCCCAAATTTGCCCCAAATGATCCCAAATCTTCTGAGAAGGTGTATGAATGATATTATAACATAAATATGTGTTTCAAGGATGCATTTGTACCTTTAAAATAATTCTTCAAATCCTCTTTCAATTCTGATCAATGTAGGTAACTTTACTAGTGATTTTCCTTTGACTAGTATTGGCCTCTAGGTCTTTAATTGTCTCCAAATTCCTTCAAATCTTCAAGGAAGGCGTATTAATGATATTAGAACTTGAATATGATGTTTATGGATGACATATGTCCACCAAAAGACCTCTGCAAACTCTCTTCAGATTCTGAAGCAATTATGCAATTTTACTAGTAATTTGGGGTTCAAATCCCCTTGGGGTAAGTACTGAAAATGGCTTCCCAAATACCTCCAAACCCACTCAAATTTATGAACAGAGGTATGTAATGTGTTAAGTATTTTATTAAATTCTCATATGCACCATTAATGGATTATTACAATTGTTCTCACCCTCTCCCATTCAACTGCAAAAATCCCTAATTCAACCATTGGGGAAATGGCACTAATTCACCTCCCAATACAACTAAACTGAGTAAAAATGCTTCAAATGCTCAAGTACAGTACATGAGACTTGTATAAGACATCCATGGCAGTATATTGATCACAAATATATCAGAGAATCATCCATTCATTCGAAATAATCATCAATACATTGGCTCACAACAAGGTAGTAGGGAAATGGCATTGTTCTTCCATTAAAAATGAGATTTATACATTTCTACTTGGAATTTCGACTTGAAACTTTTTGGAGATGAAGAACAGAGTATTTACTTCATATTACAAAATAAATTGGGCATTAAAAGATTCTACAAAGAGTACAATAGCTCACGAAAAATGCCCTCCCTTAAGGATCAAGAATATGCCATCAAAACTGAAAATGGTTGAAGTAATGAGCTGCAATAGAAGAAACCATGAGCTTCCCTGTAGCTTACACCTGCAAATAAAGAGTCCATTAAAGCTCCAAATGAAACATCTGAATGGCCTTTCCAATTACCAACTTGGATGGGAATCTTTCACCGTCGAAATTGGCTAAGGCAAGAAACTAGTCATCCACTAGCTCTCCCTCTTCACAAATGCAATTGCAAATTCTACAAATGATCAAAAGATGATTTCATTCTTTGTTATTGACATTTATAAACTTCTAATGTCCTCCATGGGTCGAATTCCTTTCAAGAGACTCATGCCAACTCAAGTTGGGAAGAGATTCCAAAGAATGCCACTTGTACAACAATTCCTAGTCTCCCACTTCCACCAAATCACATGTGGAAGCATCTTAGCTGCCCTAACACCCTTGAGCGCCCTCTTGGAGTCTATTTTTAGCCCTGACATGTCATATATGTCATATGTCAGCCTTCAGGTCTGATTTTTGTCATAGGTGTCACAACATCTTCATCATTGTTGTCATAGAGCTATGGAATCTAGCCCAAGTGTCTCACTAGCTCCAAATTGCCTCTTCCTCTTCCATGGGAGTTACTCTTCTTCTATATTTCGACCATGGATGAGTCATGCAATGAATAATACCTTTTGGACTCCCCCAAGTATGTTACCATTCACCTTGAATTCGAATTGGTGAGAGAATGATGCCAAGTGTAGTGGGGAAATCTAGCCATATGTGGGTCCCACTTCCTCCATGTGTCTCCATGATGAAATGCCACTTTGATTTTCACTTGTATATATTTATTTATCTCCTTTATTAAATATTTATTCCATTCTAATGTTCAAACATCATTTATTATCCCCATTATTCCAAATCCCAAAGCTTCCACCCCAAACCTAGGAAACTAATAATTTTCCTCCTTGGCAATTATTTGACCTTTAGCATCAATTTGACAAACTCTAATGAATAGGGCCAATGTGATTAGGCCACTGTGACCCAATACCAAATTTGGGACATGACAAAGAATATGAAAATAGTCAAGATTTTTACCATTCAAAGATTTTAAAATGAGTCATTCACGTGCTAACATGTTTACCCCTGCTTTTTCCAAATCATTAGCCATTGAATTCCGTTCTCTATATACATTGTTTGATAAAAACATTTCTTATAGAATATTTTAATCTTTTTGTTTCCTGTAAAAGAGATTCTAGGTATAGATTGTACTTGTACACTCAACTCTGCAAAGTTATTTGTACTTGTGCGTAACCTCGTTTTAAAGCTAAAGTTTAGAGTTTCAAACATGAATAAAATCTCCCAGCTCCACATATCTTCGGTTCACGTGATGTTGCTCCGTTAAAAAAAATCCCATGGAATGCTTTTGTTTATCTTTTCACATCACATATTTTATCCGGATCTTTTTGTTATTTTGTGGAAAACAATTTAAAATAGCTAAACTCTGTGTATCACATTAAAAATATGGGATAAAAATATCTTCAAAGCAGATTTTATTTCTGGCCAGCCAAATGCCCCCCGTTATGATTAAAGGTAGGGCGCATATATCTTCACAATCTCAATTAGTACTCCATGTTTTAATACTTTCCTACGTCTTGATACCATACCACTTAACTTCTGGATTCAATCTGTATGTCTCTTATTTTTATTGAAATAATAGTAACAGTAAGAATGTCAAACAAAATATATTTTCAAATTTAATGTGGTCCATCTTCACTCTTTCCTTAAAGTATGATGGATCACATTTGATTGGTTCTAGAGATGTCAAATTTCTAATCACAACTCTCATCATGAAAACATATTATGAAATCATTGCACCCTAAAATTAATATAACTCTAAACTTAAATTTTAATATCTAAACTATTTCTATCTCAATCAAAACTAAAGATAAAAATTACTGGTAGTGCGGGTAATTAAGAATCCACTTTATATCGTTCTCATGTGGGAATTCAGATCATTCGCATGTAAATTTCCACCGATTAATAGACTTACATTATATATTACGGTAACGGGGAGAAATTTCATAATCTCGACATATCATTATATTGAAACTTCGTACTTATAATTTCAATTTTATTTTTTATATTTTTTACCATTATAATGTTAATTTTATTATTCATACTTGAGTTTTTATAATCTCAATTATATTATTCATAAAAGTGTTATATTAAAATTTCATAATCATAATCTTAACTATATGATTCATATTATTCATAAGACTCTACATAATTACACTAATTATACTGATGTACTATTTATTTGGGAAAATTCTATTTCAATTATATTATATCAATATATTAAAATTTCATATTCTCAATTAAGAAAGAAATTATGAACTCTCAATTCCAACCGTATTAAACGAGTATAAATCCATCTTAAACCTGTATCTATCAAACACAGAGTGGGATCCAATTTCTTTAGGTGTATTTCTTTTTTTAAATTTAAACTCAAGAAATTTGATCTCTCTTGATTGAGTTTTAAGTATGAGGGAGATGTTTTAACATGTGAGTGTTTGTTGAGTTTGTCGAGTGTTTATTTAGTAACAAAATAATACAAAGTAAAAAGTAATAAATATTATGTCTGCTATAAACAAAAAAAATAATACAAAGTAAAAAGTAAATATGAGACTTAAACTAAAGACTTTAGAGCTTAGGATTATGTGATAAATATTATGTTGGTCATAAACAAAAAATAATAATTCAAAGTAAAAAGTAAATATGAGACTTAAATTAGAGACTTTACTTTTTACTTTTAATACAAAGTAAAATGTAAATATGAGATTTTAGAGTGTTTGTCGAGTAACAAAATAATACAAAGTAAAAGGTAATAAATATTATGTTGGACATAAACAAAAAAGAATAATACAAAGTAAATAGTAAATATGAGACGTAAACTAGAGACTTTAAAACTTAGGATTAGGTGGCTGAGGTATTGCACTCAAGGAGCTATTCAAGGAGAGGTTTTCACCTCGGGAGATTTGATCCCTCTCGGTTCTTGATAGAACCTCGGATTTGGATCTATACTAGTATAAACGAACATCTATTTTTTAATTACTTTTCATAATATTTTATTTTATGAACCAACATGGATTACAACATCTCCCCCATACTTACTTTACTTCTTTTTACTTTAATGTTACAAATGTTACTAATGTTACATCAAGTTACAAGATCTCTCCCATAATATTCACTATCACTATTACTTTACTTCTTTTTACTTTAATGTTACAAACGTTACTAATGTTACATCACCTTACAAGATCTCTCCCATAATATTCACTATCACTATTATTTTTGGCCGACATGTTACTAATGTTACATGAGATCTCTCCCATACTAGGGAGTAGAGCGCCTCCGGCTCAATAAAAGAAAAAAAAACATCAATTCTCATTTATGAAAAAATATTATAAATGACAAATATTATGAAAACATTTATAAAATTCCACCAAAATAAATAAATTTAGATTTTGGGAGAACAACCATGGCACACAAACTACACACACAAAAAATAATTTTCTATTATCAAATGCTTCGCACAAGTTGCATATTTATATGAATAAGATAACTCTCTAGATCCGTGAATTGTGGATCTAGATCACTATGACACTCTAGCACCAACTCACAATCTATGTGAGTTCCAATGACAACTCAGCAAACCACAATTACAACTTGTAAGCATATCTCTAATATTCATGGAAGCATTACTTCCAACACCCTCCCTTAATGCTTACATGAAAATTATCGCAAATTACAATATTTCATTGTCTGACTCATAGTTTGGCTGGTCTTCACTAGCACCTGCACCCATTCTGAATCATCTGGTGCACGCTCTTTCTTCTCCACAACTTCGAGCTTCCCATTTGACCCATTTAAAATGCAAATGATTTTGACCATCATTGCTAAATCTGCAGGATTAAATCTTCTTGACTACCCCGAAGAATAACCAAGATACTTAATCATCCTATGGATACAATTCCATCTATGAAATCCCCCCGAAGAGAAAATTTATACAGTTATGTAGGAATGTGATTTGGATACTGGATGTCTTCAGCAATCAATCTTACAGAATGACCTTTTGCATACATTAGACATAACACACAACCTGTAACTGTTGTTCTTGAAGCCCGAAGCACAACAAGATCCGTCAGCTTCTAACAGACTGTAAACATAAGAAAATTAGCGATATATTTTACATGGCACCGAAGTACGTCAAGAACCACTAATTTAACTTATATTACTCAATTCTATTGATTGTTTTTTCATTCACAACATAAATTAGCAAACCCACAACTAGAAAATAAATCTGGAAACTTCACACAATAGTTGGTATAGCTAGCTGAATGTTTTCTGCCACAGGAAACAGTTCTATGGTTTCCACCAATAGAAACTTCTCAATTACGAGCACACTGCTGATGGATTCATTCCTCGTG
>BSBM01000072.1:6715000-6737500 GCA_027924585.1 Larix kaempferi | reverse complement strand
TATGGTATTTGACAACTTTTCCATCTATCCATGAGTTCAGTTCTCCATGTGGTGATCACATGTGCAAGGAATACACCTGTCAAAATGAGAAGAATTATGCCTGCACAGTGAGAAAAACCAGATACAGAAAAGTAAGAGGCGGTTTTGAAATGCATGCCAGAGGCTATGGTGGAGTCAATAAATTCATCTGAGAGTGTGAGTCTATTCTTTGATGAATTTTCCATCTATCCATGGTTTCATATTTTCATCTAGGTGTCACACATGCGAAATATAAATTTGCCAAATTAGCCAAGTAATAAGAGTTAATTAATTATAAAACAGATTTATAGCATAGGTACAAGTTAGAATGATGAATAAATTAACATAGATTTGAAAGGGCGTGAAGCCAACAAATCTGGGATATGTCCATTGATTTTTAATTAGTTAAATAATTGAAATATGTAAAAGACGTGATCATCAAGATTGAAGAAGACATGAATGAATCCAAAAGAGATTTTAATTAATTAAATTAACTTATTAATTAAAAATATGGAAATAGATAATAAGCAGAAAGACAGAGATTTGAAGAGGCGCCAGATTGAAAGAGCATGAGTTTATTTTTGAAGGGTGCGATGGTTAAATAATAAAAGAAGAATATATAAACAAGAGAATGAAATAGAAATAAAGTGTCTCAGCAGTAGAGCAAGAAGTCAGAGACCAACAATATGAAGAAGTTGTGACAGTATCAAAAGAAAGAGATCTGGAAGATTGGCCAGATCAAGAATAGGGTGGCAGGGTGGTGCTAGGGTAGGAAAGAAGTCTGCTGGTGGTCGTAGCCTCCATCCAATAGAAGCTGGAGAACAGGGTGTCGTTGCATCCTTTCCTGTAGCAGCAGCCAGAAGATCTGGGGTGTTGTAGAATCCCCGTCTTTAGCAGTAGGAAAAACCTTGGGTGTATTTGCATCCCTTCTGTAGAAGCAGATAAACAATTTTGTAAAATTCATGTTATTAATGAGTATGAGTTTGTGGTTTTTTCTTTGAGGTTTCCACGATAAAATCTTGTGTCATAACTTGTTTGATTATTTGTGTGTCTTGTACTAATTGTTTTAATAAAAGGAAAAAGAAGGCAATACTGATTCACCCCCCCCCTCTTAGTATTGATGGATATTCCAACAATTGGTATTAGAGCAGGGTCCTTCATTATAGCTTAACCAATGGAAGGAAGATCCTCATTAAAAGACCACAATGGATCAACAGGAAGGACTAGCTGCCAACAGACCTCCATTGTTCACAGGAATTAACTATGCATACTGGAGTGCAAGAATTAAGTGCCACCTAATGTCTCTTGGATGGAAGGTTTGGAGAGTAGTTGAAAAGACCTATGACATAGCAGAAAACCTACCTACAGGCCAAGAAGAACTTGACCAATATGAGGCCAATGCAAAAGCCTTAAATGCAATATTGAATGGTTTAAGAAACTCAGTGTTTGTGAAAGTCATGCAACGCAAGACAACCAAGGAGGCTTGGGATAAATTAAAAATTGTCTATGAAGGCGCATCCAAAGTCAAACAATCAAAACTTCAGACATACAAAGGACAGTTTGAAAGCCTGAAAATGAAAGAGGAAGAAAATATTGCAGAATATCTTCTAAGAGTAGATGAAATTGTCAATGCTATTCAAGGCCTCGGAGGAGAATTAGAGGAGAAACAAGTAGTGGAAAAAGTACTAAGAACCCTGCCATTAAAGTATGACTCAAAAGTATATGCTCTAGAAGAACGAGATGATCTTAAAGACATGACAGTGGATGAACTACATGGGATCTTCATTGCCTACGAAATGAGAAAAGGACAAGATGGATAATCAAAGAAAGAAGCAGCATTTAAAGCCTCATCCAAGAACCATCAGAAAACTCAAATGATGAAGAAGCCCTTTTCATCAAAAAGATTGAGAGAGGTAATGGCAAGTACAAGGGAAAGCTACCTCTAAAATGTTTTAACTGTGGAAGAGTTGGACACTTTGCTTCAAAATGTCCTTATCCTAAGCAAAATGGAAATGATGAGAAAGAAACCTGAAAGAAGTTCAAAAAGAACAAAACAAGAAACAAAAAGAAGTTTCATGAAAAGAAGAAAATCTCTTACACTATGGAAGATAGTGAAGATGAAGACACAAGTGATGATGAGGAAACGGAGATTCTATTCATGGGAATAGAAGCACAAGATGATGAGTCAATGGAAGAAGGAGAAGTATATGTAAGAGCTGAATTAATCAGTGCTCTTGAAGAACTTGAAAAAAGTAGGAAAAAGAACAAACATTCAAACCAAATCATTGGTGATTTGAAGACCCAACTTGAAGAAGCCAAGAAGATTGAAAGAGACCTAGATTTACAGCTCAAAGAAAGAATACAAGAATCAGAGAATCTTGAAGAAGAAATTATGCAACTTAGGAAAAAGCTTGATGAAGAATCTATTAAGTCAAAATATGAAAATAGTTCAAAGACTTTAGATGACATCTTGAGTAGCCAAAGACCATCATCATCATCATCATTAGAGTCAAAATCGTGATATTACATCATTTACAATTTTAATGCAATAGGATCAAAATTGGGATATTATCTATAATGTCTTAAGGGATTTGTGTGTGGGTCCCTCACCTACCCAAACCCCACATCCGCTTTTGCTTTATAACTTTGAACCTGCAGCAGAAACCAAGTAAATCCTTCCTCGCGCATGTTGTTTATTACAAGATGAATCACCATGATTGACCTTTTAGTTATCTCATGTAGGGTAGATCTCATGTTGTTGAGAGGGTTTTCATCCAGCAAACTCTGCACTGAGACACATACGGAAGCACAACACCTACACTCGGGTGAGCAGGAGGGCCAGCGAACGAGTAGAGCCCCACCTTAAAGGTAAAGCATAGGGGCCACACACTAGATATGAGTAAGGTTACCCAAGCTCAGATATTCCTTATACTAAAAGGAAGGAACGGGTCAGTGCCCCACCACTTCCTACCAAAACCCCTTTAGTATTTCCAGCTAGCTCTGGTCACACCAATAAAGGTAAGGCTCACTATCTGCAGGAAGGGAAGGGTTTCTAAGCTCAGTTAAGCGCAGCTAAACCCGCCTTTCTACTGAATGGATAGGAACAATGGGAGGCACTGCTGAGATAAAATCATCGCCAATGCCTTCTTTCTACTAATGAATGCACTTTAACTTATTAATTAATAATTGTTCAAGACTGCAGAGTTAGCAAAGTACTATGTGAGACTTCCCCGCACCCTTTGGTTGAGCATTCGCTTTGATTTATTTAAATCACACGGATGCTATAGTTTGGTTTGGGGTTCTGAGGTTTGCTCACAGTTACTGATGGAGAGTCGAACTCCAACCCATATGGAGAACAACTAGTTTTTGATGGAGCTTCCGGTTGAACTAGAAAAAGTGAGGATGGTCCAGCCAAACAATAAATCGAGGGGGTTATACTCCCGACATTATGGTTCCCGGAAACCACGGTTGATGTGTTTAAGTTTCTTGAATAAGACAGTGAAGTGATATCCCGTGTGGATTTGGGTGACCAGATTCCATGGTTTTCGAGTCCTAAATTGAAGTGCTAAAGTGCTGCATAATGATTAGGGTGCCTGGATTATGTGGTTTCAGATGCCCATTCTATTAAATGAACACCTTGACCCACATTTTATATTCCGCCATCCCATTCGAAATAGCATGTGACTTGATTAGGGTTTTACACACAGGATGAGGGTTTTCTTCCAATAGGATAACGTTCCATCCATCGAGTCACTATGCCATATTGAAACGCGTTGATTCTAGTCTAGGTTCCAGCCCCATGCTAGGAAAGCTTACCTAGGCATCAACTCCTGGAATTCGCTCCTGTGATTCCTATGCTAGTAAACCGGAAAGCCCCACAACCACTGGAGTAATACCTGTCTTTTGCGTAACTGTAGGTCTCATTTGAATAATCAGAGAGGTAGCTAGCTGGGATGGTTGGGAATATGCCTTGTTGACCCTATCTGTCATGGGAAAACTTCGCAAGCACTCTTGGCAAGCCAAATACTGACGTGCGGCACTGCTAGGGCATCGGTTGAGGGCTTGGCCAACTCAACTTTCATTCCTACAGACTATGCCTTAACCAACCTGTGGAAATGTTTATCATTTTGCACGGAACACTTAAGTCAACAACCAGAATGTTCCTACCTTAGCATTTAACTTTGTTGACAATTCTACGTAGCCACTAGCCGAACCGGCATCACAAGTAAAACAACAATAAAGAGAGACACAAGATAATATGGTGGGTTGCCCAACTAGCAGATCTCGTTTTGCAAACTTTATATATATAAGCATAGAGGTTACATCCAAGGAGTTGCACAACTAGCATAGCTCCCAAGTGCTGCCCAGCTAGCAAACACTTTCAAGAAATTACAAGTGAAGTAACTAAGACTGCTGCATAGCCGCACCTAGTCATGGTCTCCGAGCTTCCATCACGAGTTCAGATCCCCCACTGTCTTCTTGCATCCTCTGCTTCCTGCTTCCGAAGTGAGACGCCTTGCATCTTTTATATGCTTCCAACCCGAGTTCCCCGCGTGCTCCCATCATGAGCTCGTCGGCTTGCTTCCATCTCGAGTTCTACGGCGTGCTCCCATCTTGAGTTCCACGGTGTGCTTCAATCTCGAGTTCGGTGGGATGTGCTTGCGGGATCCTAACCTAACTTCGATTGTGCTTCCAATGCGAGCTGCTCCGTGCTCCCAACGCGAGCTTCTCTGTGCTTCCAACCCGAGTTGGTCTCCACTGTGCTTCCAACGTGAGCTCATCCATGCTTCCAACCCGAGCTGTTTTCTTCTGGGCTGCGAAGATGAGTTCAGTCCACATCATGGGTTGCTTGCCCACACACCAAGTGGGTCAGGCACCCAAGCATCCGCGCACTCCTTCTTTTTCCTTGGCTTGTGTCCGTTGCATTGCGCCCATCGCTTCTCGCCCACGTCCGCTCGTCTTGCCCACATGGGCACTTGAACCTTTGCACGACCAAGTGTGTCGTTCGTTGGGGCATGCTAAAATGAGGGTCATGAAAACCTCCCCCACTCAAAACTGTTGCCGTCCCGGCAATGTCACTTGCCGCTGCAACTGTAATTGCAACTTCTGCCTTAGTGTATCATTCTGCTCGCACACTAGCTTATGTTCCCTTCATTCCCACATCATCTGGGTGATCAATCCATTTCTGTGTTTCTATCGGTCACTTCTGCCAGTCCTCTCCAGCATTACTAAACACCATCGCAGACTTGGTTGAATGAGCCCAACTGACTCCATCCAACCCCTTTGGCCATTTTTCGAATACTCCCTTGCTCGAAGCATCCGCGGCCTACTCTACCTGTGCCAAAGGTAGTGGCCTTCTTCCAGGTATTGTCTAATCGGAAGAAACGGAGGGATGGACTACCTCGCCATCCCTTTCTTTCTGAATTAGGTAATATAGAAGTGGCACGTGTGTCCCAACGGTGCCATTCCTTTCTTCAAACAATCTCTGCGCCTGCGAGTCATTCGGCCACACTTTTGTAGCATCTGTATTGCAAGTTAGCGCTGCAGATAAACCCACCCCGTCGTCACACTTCTGTTTGCCCATGCAGAATTTTGTGAGCTCTTCCAAGCTCATCACGACTATCGCAACAACTTGTTCCATTGTCTCAAGTCTTTGCTCTAACCGAGAGACTTGGAAGCAAGACATTCTTCCAAATGAACTGCCTCTTCCTTGCTCACGCACTTCTTGCAACAACCTTCGTTTGCTTGCCCGTGATCCCTTGCTGCTACACTCGGTTGGGAAGTCTCTATTGCTGCCACCTTCCTTTCACCACGCAACTTCTTCACGGTTGGCACGAATATGGGTTTCTCTTTGGCAAGAAACGCAAAACTGTTAAGATGTGGAAAAGGGGCTGCCTTTTCCCTTTTCATAAACTCCCGCCCAATGACTACATCAAAATTATCAATAGGCACCACTGAAAAATCACTCGAACCTGTCCATTCTCCAATCCGCAAAGAGACTTGGTGAGCTATTCCCACCACTCTTTCAACTCCGGAATTGACTGCCTTGAACATGTTTTCTCCCGGTTCAATTTCCAGCTTCAACCGTCTTGCCACTTCTTCGTTGACGAAACTGTGGGTCGCTCCATTGTCAATAAGTGCCAAGACTTTGCATCCATTCATCTCAATGGACACATAACTCAAGTCCGTTGAGTTCGTTGGTTCTGGCTCCTTCAAAACTGCATTCAATACTTGCAACACACCCACCGATGGTTCTGCTTGCTCAACCGCAACCAGCTTCTGCGGACGCAAAGGACAATTCTTTTCAAAATTATCCTTGGTGCAAATGTAACAAGAGATCGGTTTCCTTGGTCCCCCAGTGTTCTTGGACTTTTCTTCCTCACGCTTCTAAGCATTCTTTGGCTTGTGTGTTTATTCTTTCTTGAAGTTTCCTTGCAGTTTTCTACCACCCTCATCACTACCTATGGCTTCTTCCCTTCTGTCGGTTCTGAAATCTTGTAGCTTCTCGGCTGCAGCAACCGCCTCGGCTAGGGTCTTGACTCCTTGTCGTCGCAGATCTGCTTGCGCCCAACCTTTGAGACCCTTCATAAAATGATACAAGCGATCTTCCTCACTCATATCTTTGATTTCAAGCATAATGCTTGTGTAGGCTTTCACATAAGCCTACACCTTTGTCGTATGCTTGATTTGCATCAACTCGTTTCTAGCCACCCATCCTTGGTTTCCAGGCCCGAATTGAGCTTTGAGGGCAGCTTTCATCTGCTCCCAATTTTCTATCTTTTCCAACACCTTGCCTGCAGCAACGTCTTCTGCCCTATTCCTCCACCAAAGTTTCGCAATATCAATGAGGAACATCGCAGCAGCATTGACCTTTTCCTCCTCAGAGCATCCATTCATTTGCTCTAAGTATTTTTCTACGTCCCAGCAGAAATTACCCAGCAACTTGGCATCTCGAGTTCCATCAAATGGCGTCGGTTCCTTCATTCGGATTTTCATTGTTGCCCCTGTGCCACCTCCGTTGGCCACTGCACGTTTCAATAATGCAATCGTATCATCTTGGTCCTTTATGTGAAGCTGAAGTTGTTCCACAACTTCCTCTAGCTTCTTGACTCTCCCTTCTATGTCCTGCTGGATCGCTGCATGCAACACATCTGTAGCATGTTTGCATTCAGCCACGGCTTCATTGAAATCCTTACGCATACGATCCACTTCATTAGCCAAGGTTGCGGACTTCTCACCATGTGCATAGAGCGCTTCACTGTATTTCTCCATGTTCTTCTCAAGCGTTGCAATCCTTTGCTTCACCTTCGACTTGGGCCCCGATTCCTCATGAACGGATTCTTCCCCTTCCGAATGTGCTTTTCGTTCCACATCTCAACCATAACCGAATTCTGCTTGCTTGCCTAACTTGGTCATTTTTCCTCCCAAGTAGTAGCTAACCGAACTTTGTGTTTTTTCCTTAGCGCACTTTCAACGTGCTGCTAACTTGCTCCCAAGACGAGCTCTGCCGCACCGGCTTCGAATGCGAGCTACTTGCCTAGCTCCCAACGCGAGATGGTTCGCACTGCTCCGAACGCGAGCTCCCTGTCTGGCTCCCAACATGAGACAGTTTGTCGAGGCTTCCAACACGAGCTCAAACTGCCCAGCTTCCAACATGAGACAGTCTGTTGAGGCTTCCGACACGAGCTCTGTCGAAGCTTCCAACACAAGACAGACTGCCGAGGCTTCCAACACGAGCTTGTTCGACGGGCTTCGAACGCGAGCTCTCGACCTGGCTTCTGATGTGAGCTCAATTTCTTTCAAGAGTCTACCCTTGCTCGACACAACCCTTTGAAACCAATTGTTGGATGCCTACTCGCACCAACACAACACTTTCGCACGAAGTGCAATTTTGAGCAAACCCTTCATTTTCCGGCTCTGATACCACCTGTCAGGGGCAGACTTCGCAAGCACTATTGGCAAGCCAAAGACTGACGTGCGACACTGCTAGGGCGTCGATTGAGGGCTTGGCCACCTCAACCTTCGTTCCTAGAAACTACACCTTAACCAACCTGCGGAAATGTTTATCGTTTTGCACGGAACACTTAAGCCAACAACCAGAATGTTCCTACCTTAGCATTTAACTTTGTTGACAATTCTACTTAGCCACTAGCCGAACTGGCATCACAAGTAAAGCAGCAACAAAAAGAGACACAAGATAATATGGTGGGTTTCCCAACTAGCAGAGCCCGTTTTGCAAAATTTATATATATAAGCACAGAGGTTACATCCAAGGAGTTGCACAACTAGTAGAGCTCCCAAGTGCTGCCCAGCTAGCAAACACTTTAAAGAAATTACAAGTGAAGTAACTAAGACTGTTGCATAGCCGCAGCCAGTCATAATCTTCGAGCTTCCATCGCGAGTTCAGATCCCCCACTATCTTCTTGCATCCTCCGCTTCCTACCTCCGAAGTGAGACTCCTTGCATCTTTTATATGCTTCCAACCCGAGTTCCCCGCATGCTCCCATCCCGAGTTCCATGGTGTGCTTCAATCCCGAGTTCGGCGGGATGTGCTTGCGGGATCCCAACCCAACTTCGATTGTGCTTCCAATGCGAGCTGCTCCGTGCTCCCAAAGCGAGCTGCTCTGTGCTTCCAACCCAAGCTGGTCTCCACTGTGCTTCGAATGTGATCTCCTCCGTGCTTCCAACCCGAGCTATTTTCTTCTGGGCTGCGAAGATGAGTTCGGTCCACATCATGGGTCACTTTCCCACACACCAAGTGGGTCAACGGCCCAAGCATCCGCGCACTCCTTCTTTTGCCTTGGCTTGTCCGTTGCATTGCGCCCATCGCTTCTCGCCCATGTCTGCTTGTCTTGCCCACATGGCACTTGAACCTTTGCGCGACCAAGTGTGCCATCCGTGGGGCATGCTAAAACAAGGATCGTGACACTATCTCTCATATTAGACACTATATAAACACTTGAGTACCAAATTAAAGATAAATGTACCAACCTAGTACCAACTACCGCCTAAATAGAGATTCCTGAAATAGCAGAAGTTGCGCTGGGGTTTTACCTTTTTCTATTCTATGCACAAGTTCTTTTATGCACATGTTCTTTTATTACAACTTCTTGCTCTTTCTCCCTTACGATAACTGGATTATTCTTCTTAATCTCTAAAGGATTTCTTAATATTGTCGATGGCTTCAACCCCAACCCCTGAACTTTGAAGTGCAGCTACGGGGATGTATAGAGATATGTAAACTATTTTGAATTAACTATTGGTCACGTTGACAGGAATATGTGGCACCTCCTGGGCCTTAGGTATAAACCTCCTCGCCCAATGTCTCCTTACTCTCTTCTCAGCAAGTGTAAGGAAGCAAGCAATCATCACATGTCTCTGTTATATGAGCTGGTCACAACGGGAATGAGTTTTCTTTACTTAATAATTGCATTTCACATCGTTTGTAACTCTAGCATAGGGGGCAGCTAGGATTGCCACGATTCTGGTATGGGCTGGCAGCTAAGATTGCCACGATTCTGGTATGGGATGGCAGCTTTTAGGCTAAGTGGGGCCCTAGAGGAGGCCAACAGGCTGGGAAAAGAACCTGTTACCTAACTACTGGAACAAGAATGAAAGAAAGAGAACCCAATATCAATCGCCGTCTCTGAGGTTAGCGTATTCTACACACTGTTTAGCTATGTTTGCATTAATCAGTATGGAGCAACGAAATCGGCACCAGACACTATACAAATGCGAGCTGCTATGAAACAAGATTTGATGTCTTCTAATGCATTAATTGCCATAGCCTCGTACAAGCCACTCCATTCATCACCACCATGAGTATATATTACTGAAAAGACAGTCATTTAACTCATTAAATGATTGACACTCAACAACAGCAGCGGAGGAAAGTCTGAAACCTTCCACCAGGTGACATCATCCCAGGGTCCTGGGAAGGAAAAATCGAGAATGACATCACAATCTCCAACCAATAATAATTCAAAAAATTCCATTTTTTAAAATTTTATTAAATAAAATATATTTTCAACTTTACAACAACTATAAACTGGATGAAAACATTTATACATTTTTCTCTTTATTTATAAAATTATATTTTAAAAACTTCTTCTATTAAAATACCATGAAAATAAAACAATAAAAACCATTTTCTTACTCTAGTTAATTTGTTAATTTAAATAAATATAAGTATTACTTGGTAATAAAAAATTATGATTTTTCTCATTATTTTTAATCTAATTATCATTGTAATTTCCAATTTTTAAAATACAAAGTTTATAAAATTCTCAATGTTCTAAAATTTTATAAAATCTTAATACAATTTTAAATAATTAACTTAATATACTATTTTTTATTCGACTAGGTTTCAGTATAATGTCCTTTCCACGCTTTCTTTTTATCAATGATTTATTTATGTGTTGAGATGAACTCTCTTTATATCTCATTTGTTTCTTCATATGCAAAGAAAACAAAATGATGTCCGATGTTATAATTATATTCATATATCAAATCAATATATAGTTATTTGCATACATATAAATAAACTTTAAAATAATTAAAAAATAAAAGAATTATAATTTACAATTTTTA
This sequence comes from Larix kaempferi, assembly GCA_027924585.1. Taxonomy (NCBI): domain Eukaryota; kingdom Viridiplantae; phylum Streptophyta; class Pinopsida; order Pinales; family Pinaceae; genus Larix; species Larix kaempferi. Next base: position 6,726,892 of record BSBM01000072.1, on the reverse strand, counting down.
TTTTATACTAATTTTTATTTCATATTAAATATCTAAGATTTTTTATTTATTACATATAATAAAATTTTAAGATTTTTTTAATATATAAATAAAACTTATTATTCATCTTTAAAAATATAACTATATTATCAAAAATAGAATTACATTTTTCAATACATATCTATTAGTTTCAGTCTGTCATAGACTTAAGTTTTTTCATTTGAAAATTGTTCTATCTTTCTTAAAGGGGTAAAAATGACAATAATATTTCCAATATCAGAATCCTTAACTTTAGGACTATACTCTATTCAAATTGCTTGATTTTCATACTGTACAAATAAAAAAGATAAGTATGTTCCTTTACAAAATTCAGAACTTTGCTCTCATATTGCTTGATGATTTGATCATTCAAGAACAAGGTCAAAAGACTGCTTCTACAATGAGTACATTGATGATTGAATTTAATTCAAAATAGGATCTGAAACCCACTTCTTTGTTGAGTAAAAGTCTATTATATCATGCTGAGATGCTTTCATCTAAACAGTTTAGCTTCAAAAACCAGATTAGAGCATGTCTAAAACATGGACAACATACAATAATTAAAAGTAATGTTCTTTAAAATCAATTATTCTGAAAAAGAATGTAATGTCCCTTGTTAGGAATTTTATTAAAATGACATTTTTTCACTTTTTTCCCTAGTTAGACCTTTGACTAGTTTTGATCTTTAGGTCCCAAATTTGCCCCAAATGATCCCAAATATTTTGAGAAGGTATATGAATGATATTATAACATAAATATGTGTTTCAGGGATGCATTTGGACCTTTAAAATACTTCTGCAAATCCTCTTTCAATTCTGATCAATGTAGGTAACTTTACTAGTGATTTTCCTTTGACTAGTATTGGCCTCTAGGTCTCAAATTGTCTCCAAATGCCTTCAAATATTCAAGGAAGGTTTATTAATGATATTAGAACTTGAATATGATTTTTATGGATGAAGTATGTCCACCAAAAGACCTCTGCAAACTCTCTTAAGATTCCGAACCAATTATGCAATTTTACTAGTAATTTGGGGTTCAAATCCCCCTGAGGTAAGTACTAAAAATGGCTTCCCAAATGCCTCCAAACCCACTCAAATTTATGAACAGAGGTATGTAATGTGTTAAGTATTTTATTAAAGTCTCATATGCACCATTAATGGATTATTACAACTGTTCTCACCCTCTCCCATTCAACTGCAAAAATACCCAATTCAACCCTTGGGGAAATGGCACTAATTCACCTCCCAATACAACTAAAATGAGTAAAAATGATTCAAATGCTCAAGTACAGTACATGAAACTTGTATAAGACATCCATGGCATTATATTTATCACAAATATATCATAGAATCATCCATTCATTCGAAATCATCATCAATACATTGGCTCACAACAAGGTAGTGGGGAAATGGCATTGTTCTTCCATTAAAAATGAGATTTATACATTTCTAATTGGAATTTCGACCTGAAACATTTTGTAGATGGAGAACAGAGTATTTAATTCATATTACAAAAGAAATTTGGAATTAAAAGCTTCCCCAAAGAGTACAATAGCTCACCAAAAACGCCCTCCCTTAAGGATCAAGAATATGCCATCAAAAATAGAAATGGTTGAAGGAGTGAGCTGCAATAGAAGAAACCATGAGCTGTCCTATAGCTTACACCTACAAATAAAGACTCCATTAAAGCTCCAAATGAAAGTTCTGAATGGCCTTTCCAATTACCAACTTGGATGGGAATCTTTCACCCTCGAAATTGGCTAAGGCAAGAAACTAGTCATCCACTAGCTCTCCCTCTTCACAAATGCAATTGCAAATTCTACAAATTATCAAAAGATGATTTAATTCTTTGTTATTGACATTTATAAAATTCTAATTTCCTCCATGGGGCGAATTCCTTCCAAGAGACTCATGCCAACTCAAGTTGGGAAGAGATTCCAAAGAATGCCACTTGTACAACAATTCCTAGTCTCCCACTTTCACCATATCACATGTGGAAGCATCTTAGCTGCCCTAACACCCTTGAGCGCCCTCTTGGAGTCTATTTTTAGCCATGACATGTCATATATGTCATATGTCAGCCTTCAGGTCTGATTTGTGTCATAGGTGTCATAGCATCTTCATCATTGTTGTCATAGAGCTAGGGAATCTAGCCCAAGTGTCTCACTAGCTCCAAATTGCCTCTTCCCCTTCCATGGGAGTTACTCTTCCTCTATATTTCGACCTTTGATGAGTCATGCAATAAATAATACCTTTTGGACTCCCCCAAGTATGTTACCATTCACCTTGAATTCGAATTGGTGAGAGAATGATGCCAAGTGTAGTGGGGAAATCTAGCCATATGTGGGTCCCACTTCCTCCATGTGTCTCCATGATGAAACGCCACTTTGATTTTCACTTGTATATATTTATTTAGCTCCTTTATTAAATATTTATTCCATTCTAATGTTCAAACATCATTTATTATCCCCATTATTCCAAATCCCAAAGCTTCCACCCTAAACCTAGGAAACTAGTAATTTTCCTCCTTGGCAATTATTTGACCTTTAGCATCAATTTGACAAACTCTAATGAATAGGGCCAATGTGACCCAATACCAAATTTGGGACATGACAAATCCTCCCTTCCCAATATTGCTTGTCCTCAAGCAATTGTAAACATGGGTGTTGAAGAACCTGCTTTCTGTATAATTCTTTGAAGTTGCCATTGAATTGCCCAACCTTGAGTCTTTGAGTTTCCATGAAGATTTTAGAGAGGAACCACCATGCTTGCTGCTGCACTACTTTGATAAAAATCACTTTATTAGGTGGGGAAATCCATCTTTCATACTGCTTGTTTCCCCAAAAAATTTGAAACCAATGAGATAAAAATTATTCCAGGATCCCATTGCTTGTATTGCACCTGAACAATTAAGAGTGCTCTCCAACCCATACCATCATATAAGAGGATTCTTGGATCCCATTTTCTTGTATGCATTCTTCCAAACATCATGAGTACAAAATATATATCATCAAAGTACATAACTACATAATGAAAATTAATATCAAGGAGGTGCTTCATCAAAGAATCATGAAAGTGCTTATACCTCCAAGCAAGTAGACCACCGTTTTCCAAGTGCATACAAGCTTCAAGTGACCAATCAAATCTACTCCAATGGCATAGGTGAGGATCCCATGTCTTATAAAGCTACTCCAAAAGGATGTGATATGCATCAAAATATTCAGCCATGTATTCTTTCATCCAAGAAGTGAATGAAGAATCTCCACTAAAATCTGAACCAAATAATGAGCAGAAAAAACAAGGAGACTTCAAATGACTCAAAGAAGTCTCACCCATACATCCCTGAATGTGATCATCATAAAGATATAACAAAGTATGTGGCTTCCAACAAAAATGTTCTCCAATCATAAATCTATTAACCCAAGTGTTGGATGAAGTTCCTCCAACATCAAATGAATCAAGTGTTGAGCAAGAAAAACCATGAGTCTTCAAGTGACTCAAATGCATATCATAGGTGCATCCATGTAGATGTGCATCATCATAAAGTAACAAAGGATGCTGCTGCAAATGTGAATAAGAATGTGCTCCAACCATATCATCATAAAAAGTAAATCTAGGAGTTCCATACTCCTCATGTGGCACCATAAAAAAGAACCCTTCCACCCATACTTCATTGAGACTAATGTTGCAAAACATGGAATTGTAGGATGTAGGAGAATGAATCAAATCACCCAAATGATCAAAAAGTACAGAAGTTTCATCATGGGAAAGATCCATATGGGTAGTATCATGCAGCTCCTTCAAAAGTGTGAACTCTTTGTCATCGTTTGGTTCCAATGTAGAGGAATCATGCTCTTTTTTAAAAATTGCATAACCTTCATCAAGAGACAATTCAAATTCCTCTTCCACCACATCAAGTGTTTGGATCTCGTCAAGTTCATCTTCAAACACATCAAGAACATTCAAATTTTCACATTTCTCATGATCCACCATGTCATGAGAATCCTCCAAACAATCTAAAACATAGGAGGAAAAACAAGTATCTTGCAACTTTTCAAGAAGTTGCTCATTTTGAATTGTGAGCTTATGAATATCCTCATTATTCTTCAAGTATGCATCATGTAACAATTCATTAAGCTCCAACAAATGAATCCTATCAAAAAGCAAAGACATAAAATTACCTTTGATGTGGCACATTGCTTTTTGAATCTTCTCCATGTCTTCAAGGAAGGATGTTTCCTCCAATGAAGTAGCTCTCCAACAAGAATTTGACACCAATGCTTGAGTGTCATGGAGAATGCCGAGAGACTCTTGGATCTTCTTTTCATTCATCTTTAAGGACCCTTCAAGAAAATGAGGCTCTTGCAAATGAACCTCCTCATCTTCTTCATTTTTTCTTGGACCAACTTCATGAAGCTCAAGTGGTGATGGGGAAGTTGATCTTGGTTCTTTTTCAACTGCTACAAGGTTTTCATTATCATGCTTAATGAAACTTGTACTTGTAGAAACACTTTCAAAAGTGATCTCTATGTCACTAACATAGAGGTGTGAGCACCCATCAGTAGGTACTCCTTCATAGTTTAAGCATCCATCAGTAGATGCTCTTAGGTTCATGTCTAAGCTAGAAGGTGTCTCGAAATGATCATCCATATTTTTAATAGAATCTTCTTCATGCTCTTGTGATGTCTCTTCCTTTTGCTCCTTAAAGCAAGCTGATGCATTTTGCCCCTTGTTTTCCTTAGGATCAGTATATTTGGAATCTCTTCTTGAATAAATCTCAAAAGCTCTCCTCAAGGAAGACATCATTTCATGCACACATATATGATAATCGCTCCAAGGGTTTTTACAAGAAGGGCATAAACCTTTCTTCACTAACTCCACATCTTCATTTTTGGGCCTATTTTCAAAAACATGTTCAGCATAGTACTCAAAAGACATGGCATTTTGTGTATTTTTGCTCGAAGCAATAATTTCTTGATATTTTTGATATTGTTGGGGCAAGGTTTTATATTTTTCTCTCCATCTTTGGAACTCGCTCATAGAATTATCCTTGGTTGGTGTGACACAATCATATTTATCAGATCTAAAGTCATAAGAATAATCTTCATTTCTCCTAAAATTGTAAGAAGTGTTGCATGATGGCACCTCTTCCTCGTACCATTCACATTCTACTTCATATTGCTCATAAGCATCTGCATATTCCTCATAAGAATTGTACTCATAGGATTCATCATAATAGTAAGACATGGATGCCAATTATTATTGAATGTATGTACCTAATACACAGGTGCGAGGACCATGCTCTGATACCACTGTAATGTCCCTTGTTAGGAATTTTATTAAAATGACAAATTTTCACTTTTTTTCCTAGTTAGACCTTTGACTAGTTTTGATCTCTAGGTCCCAAATTTGCCCCAAATGATCCCAAATCTTCTGAGAAGGTGTATGAATGATATTATAACATAAATATGTGTTTCAGGGATGCATTTGGACCTTTAAAATACTTCTGCAAATCCTTTTTCAATTCTGATCAATGTAGGTAACTTTACTAGTGATTTTCCTTTGACTAGTATTGGCCTCTAGGTCTCAAATTGTCTCCAAATGCCTTCAAATATTCAAGGAAGGTGTATTAATGATATTAGAACTTGAATATGATGTTTATGGATGACATATGTCCACCAAAAGACCTCTGCAAACTCTCTTAAGATTTTGAACCAATTATGCAATTTTACTAGTAATTTGGGGTTCAAATCCCCCTGGGGTAAGTACTGAAAATGGCTTCCCAAATGCCTCCAAACCCACTCAAATTTATGAACAGAGGTATGTAATGTGTTAAGTATTTTATTAAAGTCTCATATGCACCATTAATGGATTATTACAACTGTTCTCACCCTCTCCCATTCAACTACAAAAATCCCCAATTCAACCCTTGGGGAAATGGCACTAAATCATCTCCCAATACAACTAAAGTGAGTAAAAATGCTTCAAATGCTCAAGTACAGTACATGAAACTTGTATAAGACATCCATGGCAGTATATTGATCACAAATATATCAGAGAATCATCCATTCATTCGAAATAATCATGAATACATTGGCTCACAACAAGGTAGTAGGGAAATGACATTGTTCTTCCATTAAAAATGAGATTTATACTTTTCTACTTGGAATTTCGACCTGAAACTTTTTGGAGATGAATAACAGAGTATTTACTTCATATTACAAAATAAATTGGGCATTAAAAGATTCCCCAAAGAGTACAATAGCTCACCAAAAATGCCCTCCCTTAAAGATCAAGAATATGCCATCAAAACTGAAAATTGTTGAAGGAGTGAGCTGCAATAGAAGAAACCATGAGCTGCCCTGTAGCTTATACCTGCAAATAAAGACTCCATTAAATCTCCAAATGAAAGTTCTGAATGTCCTTTCCAATTACCAACTTGGATGGGAATCTTTCACCCTCGAAATTGGCTAAGGCAAGAAACTAGTCATCCACTAGCTCTCCCTCTTCACAAATGCAATTGCAAATTCTACAAATGATCAAAAACTGATTTAATTCTTTGTTATTGACATTTATAAAATTCTAATGTCCTCCATGGGGCGAATTCCTTCCAAGAGACTCATGCCAACTCAATTTGGGAAGAGATTCCAAAGAATGCCACTTGTACAACAATTCCTAGTCTCCCACTTCCACCATATCACATGTGGAAGCATCTTAGCTGCCTTAACACCCTTGAGCGCCCTATTGGAGTCTATTTTTAGCCCTGACATGTCATATATGTCATATGTCAGCCTTTAGGTCTGATTTGTGTCATAGGTGTCATAGCATCTTCATCATTGTTGTCATAGAGCTAGGGAATCTAGCCCAAGTGTCTCACTAGCTCCAAATTGCCTCTTCCCCTTCCATGTGAGTTACTCTTCCTCTATATTTCGACCTTTGATGAGTCATGCAATGAATAATACCTTTTGGACTCCCCCAAGTATGTTACCATTCACCTTGAATTCGAATTGGTGAGAGAATGATGCCAAGTGTAGTGGGGAAATCTAGCCATATGTGGGTCCCACTTCCTCCATGTGTCTCCATGATGAAATGCCACTTTGATTTTCACTTGTATATATTTATTTAGCTCCTTTATTAAATATTTATTCCATTCTAATGTTCAAACATCATTTATTATCCCCATTATTCCAAATCCCAAAGCTTCCACCCCAAACCTAGGAAACTAATAATTTTCCTTGGTAATTATTTGACCTTTAGCATCAATTTGACAAACTCTAATGAATAGGGCCAATGTGATTAGGCCATTGTGACCCAATACCAAATTTGGGACATGACAAAGAATATGAAAATAGTCAAGATTTTCACCATTCAAAGATTTTAAAATGAGTCATTCATGTGCTAACATGTTTACCCTTGCTTTTTCCAAATCATTAGCCATTGAATTCTGTTCTCTATATACATTGTTTGATAAAAACATTTCTTATAGAATATTTTAATCTTTCTGTTTCCTGTAAAAGAGATTCCAAGTATAGATTGTACTTGTACACTCAACTCTGAAAGTTATTTGTACTTGTGCGTAACCTTGTTTTAAAGCTAAAGTTTAGAGTTTCAAACATGAATAAAATCCCCCAGCTCCACATATCTTCGGTTCACGTGATGTTGCTCCGTTAAAAAAAAGCCCATGGAATGCTTTTGTTTATCTTTTCACATCACATATTTTATCCAGATCTTTTTGTTATTTTGTGGAAAACAATTTAAAATAGCTAAACTCTGTGTATCACATTAAAAATATGGGATAAAAATATCTTCAAAGCAGATTTTATTTCTGGCTAGCGAAATGCCCCCAGTTATGATTAAAGGTAGGGCGCGTATATCTTCACAATCTCGATTAGTACTCCAGGTTTTAATACTTTCCTATGTCTTGATACCATACCACTTAACTTCTGGATTCAATCTGTATGTCTCTTATTTTTATTGAAATAATAGTAACCGTAAGAATGTCAAACAAAATATATTTTCAAATTTAATGTGGTCCATCTTCACTCTTTCCTTAAATTATGATGGATCGCATTTGATTGGTTCTATAGATGTCAAATTTCTCATCACAACTCTCATCATGAAAACTTATTATTAAATCATTGCACCCTAAAATTAATATAACTCTAAACTTAAATTTTAATATCTAAACTATTTCTATCTCAATCAAAACTAAAGATAAAAATTACTGGTAGTGCGGGGAATTAAGAATCCACTGTATATCGTTCTCATGTGGGAATTCAGATCATTCGCATGTAAATTTCCACCGATTAATAATACAAAGTAACAAAATAATACAAAGTAAAAAGTAATAAATATTATGTCCGCTATAAACAAAAAAAATAATACAAAGTAAAAAGTAAATATGAGACTTAAACTAAAGACTTTAGAGCTTAAGATTATGTGATAAATATTATGTTGGTCATAAACAAAAAATAATAATTCAAAGTAAAAAGTAAATATGAGACTTAAATTAGAGACTTTACTTTTTCCTTTTAATACAAAGTAAAATGTAAATATGAGATTTTAGAGTGTTTGTCGAGTAACAAAATAATACAAAGTAAAAAGTAATAAATATTATGTTGGACATAAACAAAAAAGAATAATACAAAGTAAATAGTAAATATGAGACGTAAACTAGAGACTTTAGAACTTAGGATTAGGTGGCTGAGGTATTGTACTCAAGGCGCTATTCAAGGAGAGGTTTGCACCTCGGGAAATTTGATCCCTCTCGGTTCTTGATAAAACTTCGGATTTGGATCTATACTGGTATAAACGAACATCTATTTTTTAATTACTTTTCATAATATTTTATTTTATGAATCAACATGGATTACAACATCTCCCCCATACTTACTTTACTTCTTTTTACTTTAATGTTACAAATGTTACTAATGTTACATCAAGTTACAAGATCTCTCCCATAATATTCACTATCACTATTACTTTACTTCTTTTTACTTTAATGTTACAAATGTTACAAATGTTACATCACGTTACAAGATCTCTCCCACAATATTCACTATCACTATTATTTTTGGCCGACATGTTACTAATGTTACATGAGATCTCTCCCATACTAGGGAGTAGAGTGCCTTCGGCGCAATAAAAGAAAAAAAAATCATCAATTCTCATTTATACTAGGGAGTAGAGTGCCTTCGGCGCAATAAAAGAAAAAAAAATCATCAATTCTCATTTATGAAAAAATATTATAACTGACAAATATTATGAAAACATTTATAAAATTCCACCAAAATAAATAAATTTAGATTTTGGGAGAACAACCATGGCACACAAACTACACACACAAAATATAATTTTCTATTATCAAATGCTTCGCACAAGTTGCATATTTATATGAATAAGATAACTCTCTAGATCCGTGAATTGTGGATCTAGATCACTATGACACTCTAGCACCAACTCACAATCTATGTGAGTTCCAATGAAACCTCAGCAAACCACAATTACAACTTGTAAGCATATCTCTAATATTCATGGAAGCATTACTTCCAACACCCTCCCTTAATGCTTACATGAAAATTATCGCAAATTACAATATTTCATTGTCTGATTCATAGTTTGGTTGGTCTTCACTAGCACCTACACCCATTCTGAAATATCTGGTGCACGCTCTTTCTTCTCCACAACTTCGAGCTTCCCATTTGACCCATTTAAAATGCAAATGGTTTTGACCATCATTGCTAAATCTGCAGGATTAAATCTTCTTGACTACCCCGAAGAATAACCAAGATACTTAATCATCCTATGGATACAATTCCATCTATGAAATCCCCCCGAAGAGAAAATTTATACAGTTATGTAGGAACGTGATTTGGATACTGGATGTCTTCAGCAATCAATCTTACAGAATGACCTTTTGCATACATTAGACATAACACACAACCTGTAACTGTTGTTCTTGAAGCCCGAAGCACAACAGGATTCGTCAGCTTCTAACAGATTGTAAACATAAGAAAATTAGCGATATATTTTACATGGCACCGAAGTACGTCAAGAACCACTAATTTACCTTATATTACTCAATTCTATTGATTGTTTTTTCATTCACAACATAAATTAGCAAACCCACAACTAGACAATAAATCTGGAAACTTCACACAATAGTTGGTATAGCTAGCTGAATGTTTTCTGCCACAGGAAACGGTTCTATGGTTTCCACCAATAGAAACTTCTCAATTATGAGCACACTGCTGATGGATTCATTCCTCGTGAGGGAAGATCTCCTTCTGGACAATCAAATCACGCCTTTCTATGACTCCTCTCTACCACACAACATCCTTGACAACGATGGCAGGTGGATCCTTCACAACTTCTGAAATTCTACACAACAGTTTTCTTCATGCATGCGACTGACTCTCCACCAGGTTTGGCATATTGTTAATTATCTTCATAGGATCTACAACGAAATATCAATTGTTGATTCAGCAAAGGAAGCATTTCAATTTGATGGCCTTTCAAATGCAACTCCTCACAACAACATAAACGGTGGACTTTTCAACATTGGATGACTGCAGTTAAATAAGCAAGCAACGCTTATGCTCAGCACTTACAGGATGCTCCCTTTCAAATTTGATATCTCACAGCAACGTTACTGATGGTTGTTGTCTTCTATGCATAGTATTTAAGACAATGATTCTCATCCTTCTCAGCGATCTCCTGGGCAGCGGTGTCCTCCTCCGTCAACACCAATAGAATAACACACAGGAAAACACAAACTCCAAATGCACAGAAAACTCACATAGACACACTGTAATCTAATGTTTCACTACATCAAATTACTTCTCATATCTCAGATTCCTGAGCACTCGTGTGAGGGATCTAAGCTCAGCCAAGCTCTGATAGCAATTTAGATTTTGGGAGAATAGCTATCGCACACGATGGACACCTATTATATGTAATTTAGTGCCAACAAGAAATTAATTATGAAGTAAGAAAACTACAGTTCAAGACCAAACACTTAAAGTACTAATAAATTAATTATGTTTTAAAGTTTTATATTATACATAGCATAGAATGACAAGTGATGAACACATATGTAAATCAGAGCATTACTATAAGTCTACACTCTTATTAGATATATGAATATCTTGTACTTAGCATAATATATATAGATGAAGTATTAATTAGATATGTGCTTCCATGTTAATGTATGAAAATATGCATCGAGTAAAAAAGATGAAACGTAGAAACTTGAGTCACGTTTCCAAATATATAAGTTTTAAGTATTGAAAATTTACATAACTATGTCAAATTTCATGTTTTCTAATAGTCACGTTTTATTTTTTTGGCAAATGATAAGGTATATATTTTTGTGGATGCAGCCTTTCAATGCCTAAATGACGGTTTTGGGTTACAAAAATCGGTACACATGTATAAAACTCGTAGCACTAGTGCAACACTATTTTTCCAAAATTAAATATTTAAATTTTTTTTTTTAATTATGTAAGTGATCAAACTTCGAGAATGGTACGTCAAATGTGGGTGCAGCCTTTGAAGGTCCTAATGCAGTTATTTCGACTTGGATTTTTTATAGCATATAGAGGTCGGTGTCTACTAGTGCAGCATACAATTTAAAAAAAAATGGTTATGAAATGAAAAAGATACGGAATAAACACTAACAGTATGTTTTTTGACTTAAGGAGTGATGACACAAGAAAATTAGGAAAGAAATAGAAAATCTCAATATTTTTTTTTTTAAATTACATATTTGGAATCTGCAAAAAAAATTCTATCTATGTCTAAAATTTCATCAATAATGGTGATGTATGTCATGTTGTAGGGAGCGGTGAAAAAGAGGCATATTGAGAAAAATGGT